>APFE031565921.1:85281-102456 GCA_000404065.3 Pinus taeda
AATAAAATAAATAAATAAAAATAAAAATAAAAATGTAGCGTTAACACATATACAGATCAACAACTGAAATCATTGAGACAACACAAGGGCCATCGTTATTTTTGTATAATCGTCCCCGAAAAAACCCAATGTGGGAAAGCCGGTGCAGTTTCTGAATACAACGAGGGTTCCAAAAATGGCTCACCCAATAGATAATGCCCTCGACAGAAGTACCTCTTCTCGGAGACAGATATTCTGGATGATCAATCACTAGATGATCGATCCCACAACAACTACGACAGCTCCTTAGCTGGACGGCGACAGCTTCTCCAACCTTCTCCACTGCCCTGCGTCACTCTGCTAGGGACAGCGTCACCCTCTTAGCTCCAGTCTACCCCACGAAAATCTCTAGCGTTGCCTCTTGGCCCTGCATCAACTCTGTTAGCCTTTGCGTAGCTACTGATTCCTCTTGGTTCTCTGCATCAACCCTTTGGCCCTATGCATCACCCACACTAGCCTCCCCAGCCTCTGCGTCAGCCTTCCCACACTCTACGTTGTTTCTTTGGCACTATCTCTACCTCTCTACTATGTATTCTCGGCCTCATGTCGAACTGCCCCTCACTGCAACAGATCACTGGTTCGATTCTCTCAGCAAACCCGGCTCCAGAAAATCAAACTGACTGATCAATTTGGTGTGTCTCCAAATCTCAAGCCTCATTTTATACTTTTCTTGTTGAGTTTTCAACGACCGAGATTAAGTCCCTAATCAACGACTAAGATTATATTTGGCTTGATTCTCATCTTTTGGAACCTTCTAACACAAAATTATGTTAATACATTAATATTTTAATTTTCCTAAGTTTATACTTAGGACCCCATTAAAAATATTAATTGTTTTGATATCTCTTCATCTGAGTAGAATTTCTCCAAACGATTGCTGGGTTTTGGAGTTCTCATGTGCTTTAGCCTCTCCACAAATTTTCATGGTTAGAGCACATTCGATGCTACAACAAATCAACATGAATGAGAGGGGCAACCCTCGGCTAGATATTGGGGCATAAGAGTAGTTGGATAAGGGGAAACCCACACCTGGGTATGTAATGTGTAGGAGGGAGAAATTGTGGTACAAGAGGTTCCCCGACCTTGATTTTTCCACCCCTATTTATATGCCTTTATCCTTTTATGAATTTTCTTTATTTAATTGCTCGGGACTCAAAGGATAAGAGCATGATGTATAAGATATAACAGTTATTACCCCTTTTAGGTAGGGTGATTCATTGCCCTCCAGGGGTTGGAACAATCATGGGTTCCTGAATTATAAAGTAGGTTCATCTAGGGCCTATGGAATGAGGGTGATGACCATGGATTGGGTTAGAGCTCATATATTGGCTTTTTCCCACATGCTAATTAATTTTTTTCCCGACCATCTTTTGCATTTTGTGGTACAATTTCCTGTTAAATGTTGTTGATTATGGTTTTTTCTTTTTCTTTTAGATGCTTCAACCTTTGGGGTATCATTCTAGGCCTGACCCAATGTGGGGATAAGGGGATAGGGAGGCTAGCCCTATGTGGACCCAGAATGGAAGTGTGGACCCCGGTGTGAGAAATGATGAATATATGGAAAGGGATTAATATATGCGGATAAAGGAACGAGACCGCGCACCCAAAGTCAAGTTTTCCGAAGTAGTACCACCCTAGAATCAAATGGTCGATAAAAAAGATGCCATGTGACAAAGATCCAAGGGCAACATCCAAAAGAGATCAAGGGAACAAGAGCACAAACTAAGCCCACCCTTTCCACCAAATCCCCCCATCAATCCATACCTAGAAGTATCCATGAGAAGTAAACCCAATAATCAATTTCCAGATGACAAGACATACCTTTAGATTTGGGAGGCCCACCTTCAAACATACGATCAATACAGGTGGGTGAGGGACCACATGGTTGGCTCAGGTGGCAGAGAAATGGCACAACGAGCTAGTAGGAGGCTACAATGTGTTGCCGACTACTGGCTAAGGTCATCATGGAGAAAAATTTCTCTTGGGCATATCACCCACGAAGTGCTTAGCAACATCTGGGTCCAACTGGGACGTGATCTCTAGAAGAAGTGGACGAGGCTACTTGAATGGGAGGTCATGAGAACTCCAGCAATCTCTTGGTCACCGTAGACCTGTTATTTGCACATGTTAAAGATCAAAGCCACGAGGCAACATGTTTTTCATGGTGCCTATAATTGTAAAATGAAATTAACTTAGACAAATATATAAGCAACATATAATAAACCAGACACAAAATATTAGCGGAAAAACGTTGAAGCCTCATGCTTCCTCAGGTATTCTCACTCTCATTTTCATTTATTAAAATAATTGAATATAGTGTTAGACACTTTTGGTTGAGATAATTTATCCTTTGGTTGAGATACTTTCTCACCAGATACACACCAATATAGGAGTTACCTAAACAAACTCCTATCTTAGAGGAACAACCCAAGAGTTAAGCACAAATTCCTAACTTGGAATATTTAATTTATTTATTTATTATTGGATTTATTATTGTTTTGTGAGAGGATAACATTCCCCCCCTTAATGATAAATCCAAAATAAGAATGAGGAACCATCTTCCAAGTTCTCATGTTGATCCTCAAAAAAATTGCCTAAAAAAACCGTCAAAACTGGATGCTGGAAAAAACTGAAATCCGAAGAGAACATGAATCAGTTGCATGCTTGATTCATCTTTGAATATAATGATCGCCCACTGGCTAATGATGTCGAAAAACAACTCAATGTTGCTTTTGCTATGATGAAAGCTGCTCACTTCTGCTTTGGCTTTCGATCGCCCACTAGCGAATTTGCTGATGCTCACTGCTAATGAAAAATGCCCACTGGCTGATGAAGATGCCCACTGGCTGCTTCATTGATGTTGTCGAGACTTTCAGTCTAACAACCACTTGTCAATTTCATTGACATTTCCCCCCTTTGTCAATAGAAAGGAGAGACAAACTTCTTCAAATTATATCTGAATTCTGAACTCCCCCCCTTCAAGTGTAGGAGAGTGTCACTATTGTACTCCTTCGTTCCACTGCACAAGAGTACCATCATCATTTCAATATTGGCTGCAATATGTGTGATTGTAGTCAGTTGTAGAATTGAGACAATCTTTTGACTGTGGATGACCATTCCCAAGGATCGATCCATTCATAATGTATCTTCAATTTGGCTGATTTTTGTTGGTTGCGACATTTTTCTGAGGAATGATTGGGCTTGCCACAATGGCAACAAGGATGGAAATCAAAACACTGATCTTCCATATGACCGCTTCTTTGACAATGAGAACATTTCGGTTCGACTTCAACTTCAGGTTGTGTGCAATTCTGTTTGTCTTCAACTTTCTCAAAACCTATTGAGATGAGTTGTTCAAGAAATCCTGCACTCACGAACTTAATTGGCTTAGAATAATCTGGGATATGTAAGTTGGTGTCATCAGTGACATATCCTAAGCCGTGTCGATTCTTGTATTTTGGATTTCTTCCCAGGGCTTGATGATGGGTTTGAAATAAATTTTAACTGGAACAACTTCGACACTTGAAGCTATTGGGATGAATGACTTATCATCTGGATGGTTCAAAGACTTGAAAGTATCACTCTTTTCTTGCAATTCATTCCTTTGAAGTTGCGACTCGAGTTGAAGAAACTCAATGGTTTCATGTGTTTGTTGTAGATGTCGTGAAAGATCAGCAAGAGTTTCTTTGTTGATGTGCACCATGTCTTCATCACTGGAGATGATCAAACTATGAAGAATGTTTAACAACTGAATATGTTGCACCATCTGAACTTGCTCACTTGAAATCGGGCTCTTTTGTCATAGATGTCGTGCTGTGAACTATTTTACTTGATTTTATTACTTGCATGACAAGCTCGCTTGCTATGGGACTTGAATGGAACGCTCGCTTGATTTGTTGCTTATTGCACTTGCTGAGAACACTTGCTAGAGTTGTAGAACTTTCTTGCTTAAACTCTGGAATTCACGCTCACTTGATGACGATTGTGTTTGCGTGAATGCTCACTTGCCTTACTTCATGACTTCACGCTCACTTGAAGGAATAGCCACGCTCGCTTGATGTCGATCTAAAATTGCTTGATTGGTGTTAGAGTTGAACTTGTTTGGTTGCTTTGATGGTTGTTGCAATGAACTTCACTCTAGCTCGCTTGAAGATTTGAACTTTGTACTTTTTTGACACAAATTGCTTGAATGAATACTCATGCTTGCTTGCAGGAGATGTAAACTTGTTGTGTGTTTCATTTAGAGTTAAAACTCGTGAACTCACTTGATTGTGCTTTAAAGGAAGGGTGTCGAACACTGTCGAAAATGCACCCAAAAAAGCTTACAATGATCTTAATGACTCACTACAATGAATTCAATTTGACTCAGTTCAAGACTTGGGTGTCGGTTTCAACCAAGAATGCACCCTTACAATTCAATGTAATTTGAGTTTGATTACAAGTTCAATAATGTTGATGTAGACTGTGCTCTGAAACGTTGAAGTTTACTGATTCATTAACTTGATTGTGTGATGTAGACTTTGCTTTGAAATGCTGGAGTTTGCAGATTTATGAACTTGATTGTATTGAGTGAATTTGTTTGTTGAGGTAGAATGCCGATGTTGAAAACTTTGATTATTTGTTGTAGTGACGCAAATGCATGTGTTGAGCTTAATTATCCTTCCTTGAATCTATTTTGTTACAAGTGTTGTGCTTGCTTGCGTTGAACTTTGTGTGTGTTAAATGAGATCATTTATGTGTCAAAACTAGACACAAATAAAAAAGCAACAACATGAAGCATGCACCATCATCAACACACTCTTCGTGTACCTAAGATCCCCTTATTCAATTTCTGACGGATCTAGGACACAATCACCACAAAAATGATATCTTTATTAGACTTTGGAGTACATAATTGCTCAGCTTCACAACATCTTCATGGAATCAGAGTTCTAGAACTTTTTGAAAGAAAAATGTCTTCAAAAAACTGACTCAACCTTCTAGAAATAAAATATTCACTTATCTCTCCAATTACAAAATACTTATAACTCCAAAAATTACAAATATACTCCTTATTTCTCCATTACAAATAAATAATTTTATCCCCTTATCTCTCCTAAAATTCACTCATTTAAAAAATATACCTTTATTATTCCATTCACTTATCACTCAGAATAAAAACACACCTTATCACTCCAATAATTTCTTTTAAACTCCCATTGAATAGAATTTATGAAATTCTTCTAAAAAGTGAGTTAAAAAGTGAATGGAGTCACTTTAAAAGAGACCGTATCTCCTTTTAAAATGTAAGGCATGCTTTTAAAAAATATTTTTGGAAGTTTCGTACGACAGCATATGGTGAAAGTGAAACAAACGACAACTTGGTAGAAGAGAGGATTCTAAACCTCCGCTTCCACTGCGCTAAATCTGATATGTAGAGGACTCCAAAAACATTTAGAAGTGTCCACGTGGATTCGAACCTTCACTTCTGCTATGAAGCGAAATCTGTCGTGTAGACTGAAGCGCAAGATATTGTAATCCATGTAGTAAGATTTTCTGTGGAGCAAATTATATGGTGTGATTTTTATGAAACGAATTTGGTAGAGTGGCTTCAAGTGCAAAAGACGCAACAACATTTATATCTACCACCGGCATAGATGAAATAATGGACTCGACAACAATTTTAAAATTCTTGTATTTTTTGTCATTTTGGGTTTCGGTAGAGTGCGTTGTCGTTATTGTAAATGGCAGAAGATTGAATGTGAAGAACAACAACAACAGAACTGAAACAAAAATGCAATCGATAATGAAATTGATTTATAAAATAATTTAACTGTAAATGGCAGAGGTTAAACCTTTTTTTTTTTTGCAGGCATGTTGGATTTTACCGCTGGCTGTTTTAGGGAGCGAGTCTGTTACAAAAAACCCTGTTGGGAATATTGAAGGCAGCTAAATTTTTCTTGCATGTCGAAATTACATCCTCTTCCATCACTGATATGCCCTCAACAGGGACAAAAGTTGCATTCACCTCTTCACCGTATTTCTCGTCCAGAACAACAAACACTACCACCTGGGCTACTGCGGAATGGGATAACAGAACCATGTGTACTTCAAATGGGGATATCTTCTTATCGATGTCCATCTATTCGTCCTTGCTTCAATATTCAGTGGAAATTATCTCCTACGTTGACCAATTTGTCTTCGCCAGCAATGTAGACTCCAAATAAATTCATCTTCCTGCAATTTCTAGATCGATATACTTGTAGATTCAAACAAAATGCAGAACATGGATCTTTGTGCTCTGATACCACATATTGAAAAATGAAATTAACTCAGACAAATATATAAACAACACATAATAAACCAGACACAAAATATTGGTGGAAAAACGTTGAAGCCTCATGCTTCCTCACTTATTCTCACTCTCATTTTCATTCATTAAAATAATTGAATATAGTGTTACAAATAAATAGATGAGAGACAGTGTTCTCAAGATAGTGCGTGCTATCTTAGACACTTTTGGTTGAGATAATTTCTCACTAGACACACGCCAATATAGGAGTTACCTAAACTAACTCCTATCTTAGAGGAACAACCCAAGAGTTAGGCACAAATTCCTAACTTGGAATATTTAATTAATTTATTTATTTTTGGATTTATTATTGTTTTGTGAGAGGCTAACACTTATGATCACCCATGCTTAATGTTGACCCATAAACCAAGAAGAAATAAATATGCAATTTTTATTTATTTATAACCTAAATCTAATCTATCATGAGAAACATCATATGCGGTTAGTTCTAATGAGGAAAATCAACATGCAATGCATCCTACCCTAACATGCATATAGTAATGTTAATACTAAGTGTAATCATAAACCCAGTGCAACCAACATATCATCACATCAACATACATATCCTTGCCAGTATGATTACTCATGTAGAAACCCCAAAATTGAATGAGGACATAGTCACATGGTAGATGAGGTAGGTGGGAGGCGAGAAAATATGATCTCCATTCGAGGTAGAGGGAGGTCCAAGGAGAAATAAAATTGGTCATTCTAGAGGTCCAGGGCTCCCCTTTTAGGTACAAAATGGAGGAATGAATGCTCACTCTTGAGAACTCCTCATCACAATCACTACTTGTAACGTCATGCTTTGAGGATGTCACATGGTTGTGATGAGAGGGGAACGAAGGGTGAGAGAGAGGAGTGCAACAAATAGGTCTCTCAATGTGATGGTCACAGCGGGGAGGGGAGGTTTCAAAGTGATCATAATCGAGATGATGGGTCAAAGGGGATAAAGTATATTCAATGTTGGGCTCCTCCTTGACACCATATTCAAAAAGGGGAAAAGGGGCATTGTCACTGAAGGTCATATCAAAAGAGACGAGGAAATTACTTGAGGGAGACTCAAGGTGATGAACAAGAGGGGAAGACAAAGGGGAGGGTGAAGTGTCATATTCGATGGGATTTCCTTCTCCACAATTTAGAGGCTCAAGCGATTTGAATACATAGCCATGAAGTGGGTAGGTGGGAGCCTCATTACTTTCCTCATTATAAGCATTAAAGAATGGGCTTTCATTAAAAGAAGAATCAATCATTTCCAACTGTCTTTCTTCATGCAAGGGAAAATAATAATACTCTTTCACAAACGTATCGATGGATATGTCATCACAAATAATGTTCCGGATAAAGGAAGAACCAATCTCAATCTCATCTTCCTTGTTAGTATCATAAATTGGAGCACAATCAAATTGGGGCCAACAATTACCCACTTCTCCTTTTTAGTGCGGAAATAATCTCCAATGTCAATTTCCAAGGAGCTTACAAGATCACCTTCCTCAAGGTTTTCAAAAGGGGATTCATCAGGTGTGATATCCTTGAGAAAGGTAAAGTCAATCTCAGCCCTACTTTCCATAACTTCATTCTCCTCAAAAGATGTACTCTCAAAATCATCTTGTCCATCATGCAACCCTGACGAGGATTCATCTTCTTGCTTATCACCGAGATCCTCAAGGTTCATCTTGGTTGGTCGATAACCTAGACCTCTCTTCTTCTCTCTTCTCTTGAAGAACAATGGGTAAGGTATTTGTTACATGATTTTGGTAGTATGCTTCCAAAAGGAGAGCGTTGGTAGGGTTCTCCTTATATTCACATTTCATCTTATGAAGCTTCAATTCTTCATCATATAAGCAAGAGAAAACTTCATTAGAATTATATTCCCTTACTACCTCCCTGCATGACCTACTATATTCATCCATTCTTTCTTGTGTGACTTGGAGGCTCTTGGGATCCAGCTCTTCGTCATTCCCAGAGGAGGTATTCCTTTTCATATTAATGAGATTATCCAAAATATTCATGGCACAAGTTATGTGAGCAAGGTCAAGGAGACGACTAGGATCCTCTTTGTAAGCAAACCTTACTAGTCGAGTTGTACTTCTTGCGACCTATAAAACTTGAGCATGAATTCCATATCCATGCTCTCCAACATATTTTGAAAAGTCCGTGCATGTTCAAAAACTTTCTTTCACAACTCTTGAATCTCTTGGTTATTCAATTTTGCAAATAAAGGACCAAGTGAAATCTCCATCCTCTAATTTTGCATATTAAGATTATAATGGAGTCATGAGGGTGAATTGAGGTGCCTTGATAGATGCTTGCTTCACCCTAGAAGCATTAACTTCAAAGCTCAATGAAGAACTAGGGCTTCGTTCCTCCAATGGAGTCACCAATAATGATATGTCAATTGTCGTACAGGGAACAAAACACACGTCTGGTGTCCCCGACAACGATGACAAAAATGTTACAACTCAAACCAACAGGGGACCTAAAAGGGGTTCCTAAGAGGGAAATTGCTAGGTTAAGGACAACGGTGGAGGCTTAGCCCATAGTCACCACAGCTAAGTCTCCCCGCTCTTTACAGAATTTTACCGATGGGAGGAGTCCCGGTAGTGCAGGGGTCACTTGTAAAGTATATGTCAATGGATAGGTGGAAAATGGTCCTGGAAACCCTTTCCCAAGGATGGAGTGAAGAATGGAACTTGCTTGCTCTTTAAG
Source organism: Pinus taeda (assembly GCA_000404065.3). Taxonomy (NCBI): domain Eukaryota; kingdom Viridiplantae; phylum Streptophyta; class Pinopsida; order Pinales; family Pinaceae; genus Pinus; species Pinus taeda. Next base: position 94,358 of record APFE031565921.1, read on the forward strand.
AAAGGGACTTGGTCCTCTAGGGGTAAGGGGTGAGGATTGGAGGGTTGAGGGAGAAGGAATAGGCTTATAGACAAGGTTCTCAATCCCTCTAATCATTGGGAACTTGGATTCCCAAATGGTCCTTAACAAATTATCTTATTGAGAAGTGGGACCACACGGGGCCAAGTGGACCAAGTCTAGGTTCGGGGATGGAATGTAGCAACCAATGATGTTCTTATTCTGGACAAAGTGAAAAGAGAGGACCAAACAAGAATATTTACTTCAAAAGGTTGAATTGATCTTGTTGAAGTCTAGCCTTGGGGATGCCTAGGCACAATTCGATCCTAGAGCTAAAGCTTGGGATTCCTAGAGATTTCCACTGTTAGATTGCCTCAAATTTGGAGGAGAGGGATGGGACCCACCAGCGCAGTAGTCATAGGATATCAAAATTTTTCCTTGGGTCAATTCTTGGGAAATTGATGCTCTATGTGACCTAATGGGGCTACACCTAGGGAAAAAGGGGAAAAGTGTAAAAAAAGGGGTTAAAATGATCACCTTTTTTGAGAGATCAATGCCTAATTCACTTAGGGATATGGAGTCAAGGATGATGATTAGTAAAAACTTGGTTTCTTGATCAAGAAGGCTTGGAAAGTGAGCTTCATCCAATGTTGAGAGAAAGAAAAGAAAAGTGACCTTCAAGCATTTATACTTCAAAGAAAATGATTCAATATTATCGAGACAAATAATCTCTAGGGAATTTCATTCATATAACATTGGCCCATACATTAAATTAGCTAAAACATGCGTAATTCCACATTTCAATTATTCAGCAACTAGCCCTAATTTTAGCAGTATGCAACAATAATAATAACAATGTCAAAATTTACTTATAACTTATGGAATATATCCAACCAACATTTTGTTTGCAAGACAAAGCTCCAAGACAAGAAAAATAGCCCAAATCCATACATCAAAATTCATCCATCTCCAAAATATATCCTCCAAGGAAAAATGCAAAGTTCTCTATGATTAGGGAGATCCCAAGTCAAGTGATGATCTAGATGAATGTATCTAATGTCAATATATAGCCTTGTAAGGAGTTTGAGTTAGCCTATGGGCCTACATTAGCCCCTAACGATAAAATAATGTGCAAACAAAACCCCTATTGGTGACAAGCCCACCAAACTAGCTCAGAAGTGTAAAAATAAGTCTCACAAGGGGCCAAATAATAATATGTACATGTTGAGGGGCCCTCCAAAGGCCTAATAATGTCTTGAAGTGTCATACTGAAGAATTAATTCGTCGGAATATGATGGATAAGAGGGTGGACCATTATTCTCCAAATAGTAGACCTGTGGTGCTCCCAACGACTCGAAGGGCACATAAATGACCCCGTGGGTCTCCATATGAATCAGAGATGTTTGTATATCCTCTGCAAGGGTCCGAGTTGTGGAATGAATGCTACCATGACATCGTACAAGTCTTGGGACACCTGCCAAGAGTGTGGGGCTCTTGTGGGGGTCTGTTGGGCATAATGTACCAAGCATATCACCATCATCCCAAAAGTGGATCGCTAGTAGACTCTGAGCATTGATGAAGATCCGTGGAGTGTTGTCTACTGTTGTGGAGGCCAATGGCTCTCTATGCACGCCGTATATGTGCTAATGTAGACCTTTCGGGGTTACGACCCTGTATAGGGAGACCAAAACCAAATGGAAACCAACTGCAATCCTACATAAAATCCAATGCATCCCCTAAGCTTCCAGTATACCCAGTCATTAAAATAATCAGGTAAACGAGTTGACAAATCATGGATAACAAAGTGGGCACTTCATAATGGCATGCCCTTCCGTACTGGGCTTTGGAATGTGCCAGTGTCTCCAAGCTCCAAAGGGGGTTAATCAAGTATCTTATTAGGTGCTTTCAGCCCATAAAGGGGACAATATGTCCAAGGTACATCCCTCTAATGGGGGTGGCAAGCAATAAATAAGTGGAATGGAATAGGGAATGAGAGGGGCAATCCTATGCCACATATTGAGGCATAGGAGTAGTTGGATAATGGGAAGCCCACACCTGGGTATGTAATGTGTAAGAGGGAGCAATCATGGTACACGAGGTGCCCTGGCCTTGATTTTTCCACCCTTCTTTATATGTATTTTTCCTTTTAAGAATTTTCTTTCATTAACTGCTTGAGGCTCAAAGGACACGAGCATGATGTGTAAGATATAGCAGTGATTACCCCCTTTTAGGAAAGGCAGTTCATTTCCCTCTAGGGGTTGGGACAATCATGGGTTCCTGAATGATAAAGGAGGCTCATCTAGGGCCTATGGAACTAGGGTGATGACCATGGATTGGGGTAGAGCTCATGTATTGGTTTTTTCCCACATGCTAGTTAATTTTTTCCCAACCATATCTTGCATTTTGTGGTATAATTTCCTGTTAAATGTGGCCAATTATGTTTTTTCCTTTTTCTTTTAGCTACTTCAACCTTCAGGGCATCATTCTAGTCCTGACCCATGGTGGGGGAAAGGGGATAGGGAGGTTGGCTCTATGTGGATCTAGAATGGAAGTGTGGATGCAGGTGGGAGAAATGATGAATGGGCATATAGTGAGCGGAAAGGAAGTAATATATACAAATAAAGGAGCGGGACCACACACCCAAAGTCGGGTTTTCCCATGTACTACCACCCTAGAACCAAATGGTTGATAAAGGAGATCCGATAGGGCTAAGATCCAAGGGTAACATACAAAAGAGATAAAGGGGACAAGAGCACAAACTAAGCCTACCCTTTCCGCCCAATCCCCCCATCAATCCATACCCAGAAGTATCCATGAGAAGTAAACCTAATACTCAATTACCAAATGGCAGGACATACTTTTAGATTCGAGAGGCCCACCTTCAAACATAAGATCAATATAGGTGGGTGAGGGACCACATGGCTGGCTCAAGTGGCAGAGAAATGACACAACGAGCTAGCTGGAGTTTGCAAGGGGTTGCTGGCTGCCGACTGAACTCCATCATGGAGAAAATTTTTTCCTAGGGATATCACCCACGAAGTGGTGGGTAGCATTACTCATTACAACAAATTATGAAAAATGATACAAGTAAAATTTAGGTGTTTCCTTTAGGGGGAGGGGGTTGGATGTTTAGGGTTTAAGGTTATGAATCTCTTCCCTTTCACAACACCATACACTTGGAATGATACAACAAAAGCAATCACTTTGCTATTATTTATCCAAGTTGTATGGAACATTTATTTTACTATAGATTCTATAGATCACATAAAACAACTTAACAATGTGTTTGAGATAATCATCATTTTCTTGTGTTCTTCACTTAAAAGTTCAAAACCATATAAGTTGTATGGAACATTTATTTTATTATAGATTCTTTAGATCACATAAACAACTTACCAACGTGTTTGTGATAATCATCATTTTCCTGTAAGTTCTTCACTTTAAAGTTCAAAACCATATTATGACTTGAAACTTTTTATAACAAGCTCACATGACTACATAGAGACTTCCCTTGAGCACTTCAAGGGGAAGTATCATCCATATCAAAATGGAATAAGCTTGGAGATTACAAAAGGGCTCCATCAAATCAATTGGAACATAAGTTGCATTCTAAATGTGTTAATTTTAGATAACAATGGTATGTTCTATGCTAAAAAGCAATTTACTTCAATTTTCTTATTAGCCCAATATCAATTTCCAGATTAGCAATCACATTAACATGATAGTAAAATGCAGATAGAACATAAACAATAACAGTAGAAGACAAGCCAAGACAAGAGGACACAAGATATGGTGTCATCCAAGGACAAACCCCAATGTGAGGAAACCCTTTGACCAATTCTTCTTATTATTCTTCAAAAGTTCAGCAAAGGGAAAGAGTACAATATGTAATATTCACTTGCCCAATCAAAGTGAAATATGTCCAGTCAAACAACTACCACATAAAGCCCTAACCAGAAAGTCAATGCTAGTCAACAGGGAAAAATTTGACCTCCAACAGTTATCCGAATCAGTGCAAAATAGTTCTGCAAAACTTAGTCAAACTTGGTCAACGCAAGTCAACATTGCAGTGAAACCCTTTTGTAGTCGACGCTTTTCAAACAATACGGACTACTTCAATTTCTGTGCCTAGAAATGCGACCTGCCCAAATAGAAATAATCCCACAAAAATCGCAGTCAAACAGGTCAATGTTGGCTAGTCAACGCTGGTCAAAATCCTTCATGAAATTTGGTCAATGCAGACAAATGTATTCTTCTTCTTCACATGTATGGATAGAAGTTGTCCTAAAATCCGTACCCAATGGGACGAGGAGAGAGAGATGAATGAGAAGGTAAGTGATGTCCAAATGAGGCAAATGAACCTTCTATTTATATGCAATGTTGAGGATGAATAGGCGTCACTGTTGAGCTTTTGAGCCTACATTAGTTCAATGCCGGTCAAAACCCTTCATGAAATTTGGTCAATGTAGACAAATGTCTTCTTCTTCTTCGCATGTATGGAGAGAAGTTGTCCTAAAATCCGTACCCAATGAGATGAGAAGAGAGAGATGAATGAGAAGGTGAGTGATGTCCAAATGAGGCAAATGAACCTTCTATTTATATGCAACGTTGAGGATGAATAGGCGTGACTGTTGAGCTTTTGAGCCTACATTAGTTCAATGCTGGTCAAAACCCTTCATGAAATTTGGTCAATGCAGACAAATGTCTTCTTCTTCTTTGCACGTATGGAGAGAAGTTGTCCTGAAATCCGTACCCAATGAGACGAGGAGAGAGAGATGAATGAGAAGGTGAGTGATGTCCAAATGAGGCAAATGAACCTTCTATTTATATGCAACGTTGAGGATGAATAGGTGTGACTGTTGGGCTTTTGAGCCTACATTAGTTTGTTGGTTGACTTTGACAATTTGTCCATAAACAAAATAAATTCATAATTCCATTTGTACATGTCAGAATGAGATGATCTTTAGATCAATCATACATCTCTCGGAGAGAGGAAACCAATAAAAATATTAGTTGCATCATATGAGATTTCCAAGTTGGAGTTTGGCCCTAGTTGCCAAATTTAACACTCCCTCTCAACTAGGAGGAACTCCACCTACCAAACCATCTTGCAATCTATACCGTCCCTGTCATCCCTACTTTGCTCTGCTCCAAGAAATAATGAAGAAGAAATGATCGAGAATGTATCATACCATTCTCCATTGACCTGAAGTCAGTCTCCAATAATTGAGAGTGTATCATATTACTCTCCACTAACCCGAAGTTAATCTCCATTGGTCCCAGATCAATATCAAACATCCTAGCATAGGGAGTACAGTAGTACACAATGCGTCCATCGGTAGTACTATGGTCCCTATCCTCATTTCCCTACTCATTGGCCAGATGAGAGGTACTTCCCATGCGTCCCAAACTGCATGGGTAGGATGTAGTGGCAAGAGAAGGTGAACCACTCATCCTGTTCATATGCCATAGGAGAAGGTGAACCACTCATCCTATGCATATCTCAACATAGAGTATCACAAGGGAACGTGAACCTTTCACCTTGTACATTGCGCATCACTAGGGGGAGGTGAACTGATCACCCTATGGTTGCTTGTTGCTCCAAGAAGTACCCCAAGCACCTTAGAGATCCCAAATCTCAACATCCATCTCATATGGGACCCTCATAAGAGGGTCTCTCCACGACTCCAAGTCGTTCACGAAAGGTTAAGAATTTGATCTTCCCCAAGGGCTTCATAATATATTTGCAACGTGATCATCAGTCCCAATATGATGGAGCCTTTTTGCTCCCTATTGTACCATATCCCGGATAAAGTGGTACCTGATATTAATACGCTTGGAGCAGTCATGAAACATAGGATTCTCAGAAAGACGAATTCCACTTTGGTTGTCACAATAGATCACGGTGGTATCCAACACATGTCCAAATAGCTCACTAAAGAGCTTCCTCAACCAAACAACTTCACAGGAGGCCATACTAGCAACAGTGTATTCAGCCTCAGCAATGCTCAAGGCAGCGAACTTCTCTTCTTGTTCATCCATGATATCGAAGCAGAACCTAGAGAGAAGCAACATCCATATGTGCTCTTACGATCCACCACTGCCAACCCATTCAGCATCAGAATAACCATAAAGCCTCACATTCTCGGTAGTGTAATTCAGTCCATAGGTGATTGTGCCCCAGAGATATCTCAAGAGATTCTTGGCAGCAATCCAGTGTATGTGATGACGCTTGACCATAAATTGACTCAATTTGTTCACTGCAAAACATATGTCCGAATGGTAGCTTGCCAAGAACATCAGGCCCCCCACGAGTTGACGATACTCAGAAGGATTTCCCAAATTGGACCCAGCAGCACTTCTGCATAACTTCTTGAAGTTAAGTTCCATCGGAGTAGTCACGAACTTGCAGTGCATCATCCCAAATCTTTCAAATAGCTTCATGATGTATTTTCCTTGAGAAAGGAAAATCTCACTTGGCTTTTGCCAGACCTCCAACCCTAGGAAGTAATGCATCAATCATAGGCCCTTCATCTCGAATTCGGAAGCCAACTCCCTCTTACATTGATGAATAAGAGGGTTTTCACCTGTCAGAAAGAGATCGTCCACATAAAGTACCAAGATAAGAGGTCTATCATTCTTAACCTGAAAATAAAGGTGTGGATCAACTTCACTTCTAGTAAATCTCAGCTTCATCAGATAGTTGTCAATCCTCTCATACCAAGCTCGGGGAGCTTGCTTCAACCCATAGAGGGATGTCTTCAACCTGCATACATGTGTCTGATGATCTTGAACTTCGAACCCCTCAAGTTGTTCTACATAGAATTCCTCCTTAACTGAACCATGTAAGAAGGCAGTCTTGACATCCATCTGATGTAGATTCCATCCTTGCAAGGCAACAAGGGCTATACACGAACGGATGGTGATATATCAGGAAATAGATACAAATATCTCATCGTAGTCCACACCTTCCTTTTGAGAGAAGCCCCAAGCAACAAATCTAGCCTTGAACTTTTCAGCACTTCCATCAACTCCATGCTTGATCTTGTAGAGCCATTTCGAGATGACAACGGATTTGTTGTAGGAACCCGATTCCAACCATTAGAGCCTCAACCTATTATACGCTAACAGATCTATTTTACTGTTGATTTGCAAGTAATAAAAGGAGCTTGCTGACCTTCTCACAAAATTTTAAACATTTAACATCTTATCTTTTTATCATAAGCAACATGAATTAAGATGAGTGTTCCATTGATATCAACTTAACAAGAGTAGTTCATGGAAAAATACCTGTTCCGGCGGTTGATGATGATACCTTTGTCGTATAGCTCCAGCTGAACGCTCCTTCACACTGACCCAACCGGATTTACCACCCAGCCAACTAGGAAACAAATTCCTAGCCCAGGAAACCTCCACAGGTTCCCTAGCCCTCCGTGCCCAAGTCCAACCAGATATAGTGTGTCCTCAAGAAGAATGTGCAAAACCAGATAACAATATTTTCCTCCTCTCAAACCCAAGAAACCTCCATAGGTTTCCAAGGTCTCCCAAAATCATAACAAGTTCAAACAATCACAACCAACCCCCATAATCATAAGCAAGACCTCCCAAAACTCCCCCCCTTTTCTCCCTTCCCCCTTCCCTTTTTATACCCTCCTTTCCTTCTCCATCTCAACCACCTCTCATTAATGTCATTCACTTCTCACCCATCCCTATAGTTGACTTCTCTTCTCCCAAGTAAGCTAGGAGTACATTTGGAAATGTGAGATGTAATTACATGGAGAGGACCATGTCTACTCTTTAGCAAATGTGAGGGTACATTGGGTAATGTGAAATGAATATATATATATATTGATAATGAGTTGGAGAGGACTATGTCTTCTCCCTAATAAATATGAGGGTACATTGGGGAATGTGAAATGTAATTACATGGAGAGGACCATGTCTTCTCCTTAATAAATGTGAGGGTACATTGGGTAAGTGAAATGAATATATATATATATTGATAATGAGTTGGAGAGGACTATGTCTTCTCCCTAATAAATATGAGGGTACATTGGGGAATGTGAAATGTAATTACATGGAGAGGACCATGTCTTCTCCTT
>APFE031565921.1:102476-136546 GCA_000404065.3 Pinus taeda
CATACATGTGTCTGATGATCTTGAACTTCGAACTCCCTCAGGTTGTTCTATACAGACTTCCTCCTTAATTGAACCATGCAAGAAGACAATCTTGACATCCATCTGGTGAAGATTCCATCCTTGCGAGGCAGCAAGGGCTATAAACGAACGGATGGTGTAGTGGGAAACAGGTGCAAATATCTCATCATAGTCCACACCTTCCTTTTGAGAGAAGCTTTGAGCAACAAATATGGCCTTGTACTTTTCAGCGCTTCCATCAGCTCCATGCTTGATCTTGTAGAGCCATTTCGAGGATAAGATTTAAGTGGGGCATTACATTTGTCCTTGGGTCTAGGGACCACATCCTAGACATCATTCTTCATAATCGACTCATACTCTTCGTTCATATCATCCTTCCAAACTTGGTGCTTTACAACTTCTTCGAATGTGCAAGGCTCAAATTAAACAATGGTGCTCATTGCAGTTAAGTACACTTGGTACCTATTCGGCTTCTTGCTTTCACGAAATGTCCCCCTAGGTGCAATATGTCTCTCGACATCTTCGAGAGTTTCCTTAAGCCATGAGGGTCTCCTTTTTGAGGAGGAGGGCTCATGAGGGGGTGGATCAATGGGATCCATTGGTCCTTCAGCATCGAGCATCGGCTCATCCTGTGGTTCTCCCTGCATTTCTGAATTTGCTTCTTTGTCCTTCCTTGGAATAGGAAGGTTACTAATCTTCCCAAGGGCAGCATCCTCATCAAAGGTGACATCATGACTTATCTCCACTTCTCTTTGACTAGGCATATAGATTCTATATGCCTTAGAAGTTTCAATGTAGCCCACAAATGTTCCTTTCTTCCCAGATGCATCCATATTGGTTATCTTTTCTTTCAACAGATGAAAATATACGAGGCTACCAAAAATTCTAAAGTGAGAAACATAAAGTTTCTTACTGGTGAAAACTTCTTCAGGAGTTTTGGAGTTCAATGCTTGATGAGGGCATCTATTTTGAACGTACACGATAGTGTTGACAGCTTCGGCCCATAAGAACTTCGAAAGGCTTTGATCATGAAGCATGGCATGGGTGGCTTCTATGATAGACCGATTCTTCCTTTCAGCGACATCATTTTGCTCAGAAGTATATGTGGTAATAGTCTCCCTCTTAATGCCAGCTTCTCTACAATATTTATTGAACTCATTAGATTTATATTCAGTTCATTTATTAGTCCTCAATATTTTGATATTTTTCCCTGTTTGATTTTCAATCAAAGCTTTGAAAGAACAAAACCATGAGAATACTTCGTCCTTCTTCTTCAATAAATAAATCCAAGTCTTGCGAGAAAAATTGTCCACAAAGATAACATAATATAAATATCTTCCCAAAGAGTTCACGGGCATCATACCAAATAGATCAAAATGAACCAATTGCAATATATTGGTAGTCTTGCTATCACTGGAGGGGAATGGTCCCCTTGTATGCTTTCCTTTGGCACACCCCTGACAAACATTTTCATGTTCTACTTTAAATTCGAGCATACTTGTCATCATCTTCCTCACATCGGGTAGAGCCTTATAATGTAGATGAGAAAACCTCTGATGCCATAATTCAGATTGAAGTGATGTGTCACAAGACATAACTCCCAATGGACTTTCTCCAACTTGATATAGGCTATCAACCATGGATCCATGTGTAAATGCATCTTTGAAATTTGTATTCCACACACGTACCTTTCCATCGATGAATGCCACCTTGAATCCTTTGTCCTCCATTGCCGAGATACATACCAGGTTCTTCTTTAGATCAAGTACATATAATACTTCTTGTAGATGAATGGTGTTACCTTGATTCAATTGAAGAGTAACATTCCCAATTCCCTTCACAGGATAGGTGGCATTGTCTCCTACGATAATTTCCAAATTTGTATAATTTTCAATCAGATTTGAAAGAGTTTCCTTATACTCAGTGAAGTGCCTTGAGGTACCACTATCACTCAACCAATTTCCCAAGGTATCCGGATGAGAGGGAGTAGAGAGTGCAGATATAAAATAAAATTATTTTTGCTTGTTATCAACAACATTAGATACATCAATCAGATGTATCATTGAGCTTGTCATCAAATTTGAAGTGGGATGTGGAGGCCATTGACTCTTGTCCTTGTTCAACAAATCTCGGTGATTTCTCTTTTCACTCTTGCTTGGGCTTTGTCTTCACCTCAACTCTGATACCATGTTAATTTTAGATAACAATGGTATGTTCTATGCTTAAGAGCAATTTACTTCAATTTTTTTATTAGCCCAATATAAATTTCCAGATTAGCAAAATGAGATTGAGAGGTTGTGTCATAGATATCAAAATATAAAGTGCAACATTAGATTATGAAAGTTTTGGAACACAAGCTACATTCTAGATGAGATTGAGGGTCTGGGTGTTATAGATATCAAAATGTAAAGTGCATCACTAGATTATTAAATCTTTTGAAATAAGTGAGATGTGAAGAACCCTAATAGCAACCAATATCGTCACCATATGAAATCCTACTTAGAAACGTTTCCATTATAATATTTTGGAGTAATTATTTGTTCCTTATTTATCTTTATAACCATAAACCAAAATTATTTAAATGCAACTTTAAGCTTATTGAGCATTTATTAGATATTTATTGAGCTAATAAGCCAAGTTTCAATACCATATAAACTTATCATGAGACCCTTCACTTTACAAAACTCACTCCAAAATTCAGGAAAGTTATGAACAACTGCGAAAGCATGTTAAGAATTGTCACTATGGTAGTTTCAACGTATTAATATAAAACACAAAACAGTACTTGATAAAATTATTTTCTTTTCCTACAAATTAAAATATATGATGAACCAAAAATTATTGAATACATCTCTTTGTGCATTACCACATACAATTACTTCAAAATCTAATGACCTTGGTATTGATATCATATACACTTATCAAGACACCTTAGGTTCTACAAAACTGACTCAAAGTTTGAAGATTTTTTTTGCAAACCATGAAAGAAACTCCAAAATCATTCAATATGCTAGTTTTCTTTTGTTTTGTTCTTTGTTTCTTATGTTTTGTGGCAATCAATTTTTCTTTCATTACTATAAATTCCAAAATAGTAAGTGGAAGTGTTATTTTTTTCTTTTGTGGCTCCGAGATTAAAATTATGTGATGAAACAAAAGTTTGTTCAAGCATAGCAATAGCATGGTAATTGAGGAAATAAGAGGCTTCCAAAGGAATAAATATGTTTTATTTTGCACTTCTAGATTGGTTGGTTTTGTATTTATCACCACATCGATAAACATTGTATGGGAGATTTGACATTTTTTACACATTGAACCACGCTTACCCATGCATGAGTATAATCTCACATACACTTCAACAAATCCAGATAAAGTTAACTGAGAACATCGGTGCCAAAAATGATAAAAATCCAAACTAGCATAAGGGTCTTTAGGTACGGGTCATTGATCATCAGAAAATTTATCACTTTTTAAACAGCCATGGGAAATAAAAGTGAAACAAATTGAACAAAAGAATTTGTGGACGTAAAGAATTGAGACAAAAATATAAGCACATGGTTTATGTCTAACCCGTCTCGGCTGAATGGCCAACCATTCAGATATCATAAAGATATTTCCATGCTTGGCTTAGTCAATCTTACAATTCTAACAAGCATGTAAATCCATTCCCACATCCAAATCCTGAAAAATCTTGACCATGCATCCTTGGAGTGAGTAGAACTGTAAACTAGCCTTCTGGTCTTCTAACTTCTATAAATGTTGCAAAAACATCACCTTGTTCAGTATATTCTACATCATTTTGCTTTCTAATTAGCATTACATCTAAAACTGGTTCCAGGTTGCTTACAAAATCACCATTTCAAGGTCCTACTAAGAAGACAAGTGCTTCAGCTATGGCTTCAAGTAAAAGCAGGGCCTTCCTCCTTGTTCTCCATTTACCATCTTTTCCATTCAAGTAACTAATAGATTGACATTAGTCGCTTGAAGTTGTTTCACCAAATTTTAATAAAGCCCTTCAGTTAAACTCAAAATACATGGTACAAACACTAATTCATATTAATCTTGGATCGACTGATATCCACAAAAGGCAAACAGAAAGATTGTAGTTGGATAGATCTACCTTCACATCCAAACAAATGTAGGTTCTTTCTGTTGTTCTTCACACTTTCTTAAAAGAGATTGCATCCCTTCTGTAACACGTTAGTTCATATAGTTCTCTTCATGATACAGTGGTCTTCAATGCATCTATCTCTTGCCTCTACTGAATGAAAATATGAAGGTTTCTAGACCATTATCAAATGTTGACTTGCATGTTACCATCAGTTCCTTTATTTATTCACAAATTTTCCTTGGTTATGCTGTCAATGATTTTTCCTTGACAGCTTTGCAGATAGTCTTCCCCTTACAGTATTTGAATCTGGTCTTGACTTTCTTGATACTCTCTTACGCTTCCTTCCTCGCCTTTTTCTACCTTTTAGACGTTGCTGACGGATTTCTGGGTCTGCCCAGTCACTTCCCCATTCACGACTTCTTTGAAAGCTTAATTCTGGCATTTCCATTGCCTGGAGCATATCGCCTTCAGGAAACAGATGCAAAGTTTGTACTCCATCTAAGCTTGCCTGGCTACTGCAACTTTTCAAAAACTCTAGACCAAGAACTGTAGGCTCTGGGTATTTGACCGTGAGAACTCTCCGCTGATTTTGCACTACCTATATTACAAGCAACACAATTATATATGAGCTAGCAAATTTTTCAAATTGCTTTTGATTTAGGAAGGTACAAATATTAATCAGGGCCATAATATTCATGATTAGATAAAAGCATATTTATCATGTACAGACAGCACAATGACAGCCACGACAAATGTAGTAACAACTTTTGCACTCATTAGAAGCCAAGGAAGGAGAAAGATGACAAGAATCATACCAGTGACTACATATGACCAGAATGTTTGAAGTCTAGTAAAATGCTACCACTGTTGGGAAATAGAGGCAATATTTTCAAAAAAGTTCCAAAAGAACATTGTTAGGATAACCTTTATAAGTGCACATCATTATTAATGAAAGTATTACAAGCACCTACGTTAAGATGGAATTAACTCCAGTGATAAGAAACATATTATGTCCAACCAAAGAATCTGGAGCATTTCACTATTGGCAGACAATGAATTCAGCAGTAAGAATTTACACCCACACACACACACCAAGATCTGAAATGAAAGGATATGTTGAAAGGTACTGGCATGTCAACTATATTGCTTTTGCAGGGTGATGAGACTTAGTTTACTGAACATGTGTTAACCTGTATTATAGTTGTACTTCTCTATTTTGCATTTTATCCTTTCTATTTGGTGACTTAATCTAAATTACTCACTCACCCACTTATTGTATTTTACTGGAGACAAGGTCAAGTTTCATCACTCTCCCCACCATTTTGGACTCTCTATACAGTAATATAAATGAATGCCATGTATGTACAGTTTCAGCACTCTCCTTTCTAATGCTTGCATACTTGCTCTCTTATGTTCTCATCTGTTAGTATTAGCATTGTTTGTAGTATGCTCATATCACAGGATGACACGATGATCCGTTCTTATGGTCACACCTATATACACCATTATATTTATCTATAACTACTGTATATGTATTTAAGAAACCCTCCTTTCTCAAGATTGTTCTAACTTCAAGCATGGGCAAAAATGATACTCCCTCTTGATATTAATAACACCTTGCAAGTTTGGCATTGAATTTGGCAATGGAATTTCCATACTCATATTCAGCATGGAATCTTCCACTCAAACTCAGAATTGAATTATTTTATCTGGATGTCGTGAACAGTATTCTTTCTTCACTTTGACTATTTATGGATATTGGATACAAGTGGTTCCATGGTTGATTTTTGGTCAATGAAAGCACTGCTCCTTTCCAATTAAGCTTTAACTGAAGATAAGTTAGAATATTTCTCTCTCAACCCTGGATCTATAAGCAACTAAAGGAATAAAAAGGAAACCGAGATGCAAATCTCTTAACATGTAAAAGATCTGGGGTAAAAATAGATCTATGCTGGTTTCTTGCTCCTTTTTTTTTTTCTTTTTTTTTTTACATTATGGTAATTAATAGTCAGCTTCTACATTGCGGGCCTCAAATTTCTTCTAAACTCCATTACAAGCATTATTTAATGTGTATAGAATTGTTGATCCTTTGTTTTGAAGATGTCATTTGGAAAAGACTCTGTGGAAAACAAGCAAGAGGATGATGTCTTCATTTCATAAATAGATATTCCTTGCTTAGAAATATGTTCTTCATTAATAACTGTGGGAATTCTCCTTGTTTTTTTCAGTCTATGTTTATGTATTGTCAACAATTTGTGAAGGAATCCTGTTTTATTTTGAAACTTTTATCCACAATATTATGGAAGTTACATTTCTCCTAATTTCCAAAACAAAAATCTTAATCTTTTCCATAACCAAATTTTATATGAGTGCTTATGGGTCAACTAATAATAAATCCAATCGGCAAACTCAAAAGGAATTGTCAATATATTGTAGTACCCTGGTATTAACCCTCAGAATATACTAGATCAAATTAGTCACATGTTTTAAAGGCATGGTTTTAAAGGGTCGAACTTTATTGACCCTTTAGACTGGATTTGTGAAATGCTTCAAAAATATTTCTCGCTCGCCTGTTAACACACGGACTTGTCCTGGTGTTTGGAGATGCATTCAGAGACTATTTATGGCAGATTTGGCATAGATGGAGATTTCAAAGGACTGTAGTCTGGATTCTTTCACCCAGATGTGGTTCATGATTAAGTTTCTGAAACAAACCCTTGAACGGATCAGGATCTAATGTGCAAGTTTCTTCAGACCTCAACGCTCTTGCAATCATCAGCACCTGTTTGTATGAGATGATATGCTGAAGGTCAGCATCACAGGATGCCACTTGGTCTCTTTGCTTATTGTGAAAATTCTATCACTGCAACATCTGACTTACTTTGCCTACTTATTTTCAATAGGTTATTTATGAAATTCCTTCAATAACATTAAAATAAATTCTGTTGCAGATATCACACCATAATACAGAAATAAACACATGCACAAGAATCAACACATTGATACAGATATTTTGGGCAACAGTCCCCGGAAAAACCCAATGTGGGAAAACCGGTGCAGCAAGGGAGAATTTTATTATTCAGCAATTTTTCAGTACAACCGGGTGCCAAACTAGCTTACCCAATAGAGAGAAAAATTCTCCAGCACTTCTCCCAGTCCCAGCGTCAGCCTGGCTGACCTCTGCGTAACTCCCAAACACTCTGCGTTAGCCCTTGCTTGTCTGCGTCACCCACGCAGGCCCTCTAGTGACTACACAGTCTCCTGCTGCCTCAGCGTTTGCCTGAAAGGCCCTGTGTCTGCCTCTCCTGCCTCTGCTCTAGTCTTTTGTGATTGATCTTGACTCTTTGCTCTGTACTTGCTGCCTCCTGCTGCTCTCCATACCACTAGTTCGAATTTCTCAGCTGACCCCGCTCCAAAAATCGAACTGATTGGTCTCCCTTAATGTGTTCTCCAACTGACTCTCAAGCCTCTTCTTATACTTTTCTCATTGACAATTCAATGGCCAAGATTAAGTCCCTAATCAACAACTAAGATTAGATTTGGCTTGATTCATGTCTTCTGGACCATTTTAACTCAGTTTTATATTAATTCACATTAATATTTTATTTTCCCTAAGTTTAGACTTAGGAACTCCATTAAAAATATTAATTATTTTAATATCTTTCAAACTGGTTAGATTTTGCCCAAACCATTTCTGGGTCTTGGAGATCTCATGTGCTTTAGCCTCTCCACCAATTTTCGTGGCTATAGCACATTTGATGCTACCCCAAAATCAACACTCCCTCTTAGCGAGGACTGTGCTCTAGTAATACTCCTTACTGAGTATCACCCTGCTCATCCTGCATCGGTCCCTACGCTGATGCTAAGCCTCCTTGCCCAACATCCTCTGCACTGTTGTATCCTGTACTGCTGCCCATGGCTCTGCTACTGACACTGCTGCATCTGTACGACAACTCCCTCTGCATCTGTGTTGTTGTTGGTCCTTTTCTCCCAACACTACATCTGCACTGCAACTCCCTCTGCATTTGTGCTGCTATCGCCCCCATTTCTGCGACTAAAATGGGTTCTTTATCATCCCCATCTTCTCCCTGAAGTAATCAAACTTTGCCCTTCCAAGGGCCTTGGTGATGATGTCTGCCACCTGTTCTCCTATAGGAGTGTAGCTCAATTGTACAACTCCTCGCTAGACACAATCTCTGACAAAGTGACACCGGATATCAATATGCTTTGACGATCATGAAACACTAGATTCTTAGAGAGCTTGATGCAACTTTGATTATCACACATGGTCTTGGTTGAGAGCTTGATGCAACTTTGATTATCACACATGGTCTTGGTTGCCTCTATTTTCCTTCTGAATAGGTTCACAAGCAATTTTCTAAGCCATATGGCCTCACATGAAGCTGTGCTCGCCGCCATATATTCTGCCTCAGATGAGCTCAGAGCCACGGGCTTTCGTTTCCTATTGCACCAAGAAGTCATTCTTGATCCAATGTTGAAACAGTACCCAGAGGTACTCTTCTGATCCATTGAACTTCCTACCCAATCTGCATCAGTAAATCCACTCAATCTGATATCCTTAACCCTAGTGTACAAGAGTCCATAATCGATTGTTCCCTTTAAATACCTGAGAATGTGTTTGGCTGCTGCCCAGTGCGCCCTCTTCAGTTCCACCATGAACTGACTGAGAGTGTTGACAGAATAACAAATGTCTAGCCTGGTATTGACCAGATACATCAAGGACCCTATGAGCTGCCTGTATAGGGTGGGATCAACATCCTTGTCTTCTGATGCATCAATCTTCTTCTAGTTGGTGATCATTGGAGTAGCCATGGGTCTACAGTCCTCCAGAGTCCATCCTGAATCTTTTCAGGATTTCTGTAGCATACCTCCCTTGCCCAAGGAAGATCTCTCCCTTCTACTACCAAGCTTCCAACCCTAGGAAGTAATGCATTAGTCCCAAATCCTTCATATCGAATTCTGTGGCTAGATTCTTCTTGCAGTCCCCAATGAGCCTGGATGATCCTGTCAGAAAGAGATCATCCACATACAATACTAAGATTAGTGGCTCATTCTCTATAACCAAATAGTAGAGATTCGGATCCACGTCACTCTTGACAAATCCCATCTTCTCCAAGTAGCCATCGATTCGACCATACCATGCTCTAGGTGCTTGTTTCAGCCCATACAAGGCTTTCTTCAATCTGTATACATGAGACTTCTTCTCATGTGTCTCGAAGCCCTTTGATTGTTCAATGTATACCTCTTCTTCTATTAACCCATTTAGAAAAGTCGTTTTGACATCAATCTGATGAATCTCCCACCCCATCTGAGCTGCAAGAAATATCACGGTCCTAATAGATGTATACCTAGCTACCGGGGCAAAGGTCTCCTCGTAGTCAATTCCTTCCTTTTGAGCATACCCCTTAGCCACAAACCTGGCCTTGTATTTCTCAACACTGTCGTCTGCTGCGTATTTGATCTTGTAGATTCATCTCGCACCTACTACTGATTTGTCTTGAGGCCTTGGCACTACCTCCCAGAGATCGTTCACCATTATGGTGTTGTACTCCTCTACCATCGCATCTAGCGAAACCTAATGTTGAGTTGCCTCCTGGAAACTGGCAAGCTCCCCATCCTGAGCTACTAATGCCCGATATCTATCTGGCTGTTTTTGCTCCCTCTTATTGTTTCTTGGCGCACCGATGAAGTCGTCTGCATCTCCCTGAATCTGACGAAGTTCCCTGCTAGTTCTTCCTCTGCTAGCAGGTGCCTCTATTAGCTCCTCTTCATCCTGTGAATCTTCCTGATCCAAGGAAGAATTCTTTACTTCTATTGGTTGAAGAGGTTTAACCAACGACTCTTCTTTTGACTGCTCCTAGGAAGGCATCTCATGAGATTTTTTGAAAGCCCTATCCTCCATGAACTTTACATCTCGTCGAACCACTACCTTCTTGCTCCCTGGAAGATAGATTCTGTATGCCTTAGCATTCTCGCTATATCCCACTACATATCCCTTTTCTGTAGTTTGATCCAGTTTTTTTCCTCTTTTCCTCAGGGATGCGGCAATATGCTAAACTCCAAATATCCTGAAATGACTGACTTTAGGTGTCTTCCCTTTGAAAACTTTCTCTGGAGTAATCTTTCCCAACGCCCGATGAGGAGTCCTATTCTGAACATAGACTGCTGTGTTGCATGCTTCTGCCCACAGGAATTTCGGCATATCCTAATCATACATCATGGCCCTAGCTGCTTCTACAATAGTCCTGTTCTTCCTTTCTACTACTCCATTATGCTCTGGATTGTACGGAGCTGTCCACTCTCTTCTGATGCCTTCCTTAGTGCAAAAATCAATGAAGTCCTTATCGACATACTCTCCTCCATTATCTGAGCGCAAAACTTTTATTTTCTTCCCAATCAGATTCTCCACCAGAGCCTTGAACTCTTTGAATCGATAGAAAACCTAGTCCTTGGTTTTCATAAAATAAATCCAAGTTTTCCTTCAGTGGTCATCAATGAAGGTAAGGAAATACTCGACACCACTAAGAGCTTTGGTGGACATAGGTTCGCAGATATCTGAGTGTATCAATCCTCGTACACTCTTGGCCCTATGTTTACTCTTAGGAAATGCTGCCTTGGCATACTTTCCTAGAGCACATCCTCTGAATACATCATCTT
This sequence comes from Pinus taeda, assembly GCA_000404065.3. Classification (NCBI taxonomy): domain Eukaryota; kingdom Viridiplantae; phylum Streptophyta; class Pinopsida; order Pinales; family Pinaceae; genus Pinus; species Pinus taeda. The sequence continues at coordinate 113,281 of APFE031565921.1, forward strand.
GTTCTGTACTAAGATCCGGAACTCCTGTTACAGTGCTCCTAAGAATTATCAGAGCCCCATGGTACAAATGTCCCATTCTTTTGTGCCATAGTTCGTTCAAGTCCTTGTCTCCACGACTGTCTATTAGTGCCATTAGTGATTCTAGTTGTAATCTATACCAACCTGTTACTTTTGATCATGATCTGCACTTTCTTTTTCCAGCACTGGTGTTTGACGTATACCTTCTCCTTGATGAAGTGGTCGTCATAGCCCTTGCCTTGAAGTTGTGACATGGAAAGTAAGTTCATCCGCAATCCTGGTACATGCAGCACATTTGTAGTGCGGAACCATTCTCCAAATGCTGTTTGAAAACTATGGTACCCTTCCCTACTGGAGTACACATTGCCTTGTTCCCCATGGCGATCTGAAAGTTCATCTTCTCTTCTCGATACTCTGAAAAGCATTCCCTGATTCCCGTCATATGCCAAGAGGCTCCATTGTCTATATACCATACTTCTAATGATGTAGAACTAGTCATACAAGCAACTTCTTCTTCCATCTTGGAAGCCAACATGGAGAAATCGAAATCTCTCGTGCAATTTTTTGAAAATTTGTGTGAGTCCCCTGATGTGGATGCCTCTACATCATGGTCTCGACCCATAACTGATTTTCCCTTCCTATCTTTGAATACTTGCTCTGATACCATGTGAAAATTCTATCACTGAAACATCTGATTTACTTTGCCTACTTGTTTTCAATAAGTTATTTAAGAAATTCCTTCAATAAACATTAAAATAAATTCTGCTGCAGATATCACACCATAATACAGAAACAAACACATGCACAAGAATCAACACATCGACACAGATATTTTGGACAATAGTCCCCGGAAAAACCCAATGTGGGAAAACCGGTGCAGCAAGGGAGGATTTTATTATTCAGCAAATCTTCAATACAACCGGGTGCCAAACTGGCTTACCCAATAGAGAGAAAATTTCTCCAGCACTTCTCCCAGTCCCAACATTAGCTTCGCTGACCTCTGGGCCTGTTTGCATCACCCACGCAGGCCCTCTAGTGATTGAGGAGTCTCCTGCTACCTCGTCTGCCAGAAAGGCCCTTCGTCTGCCTCTCATGCCTCTGCGCTGGTCTTCTGTTGCTGATCCTGACTCTTTGCTCTGTACTTGCTGCCTCCTGTTGTTCTTCAGACCACTAGTTCGAATTTCTCAGCTAACCCTGTTCCAGAAATCGAATTGACTGGTCTCCCTCAGTGTGTTCTCCAAATAACCCTTAAGCCTCTTCTTATACTTTTCTCGCTGACAATTCAACGGCCGAGATTAAGTCCCTAATCAACGGCTAAGATTAGATCTGGCTTGATCCATGTCTTTTGGACCATTTTAACTCAGTTTTAGGGCATTCTAGTATGGACTCAGGTGCTGGAAATACTAAGGGGGGGGTGAATCAGTGTTTTTGTTCAATTAGTATATTTTTAACTTCATGGAGCATTAATTAACATCATCATTAGATGAAACATAAATCAACAGTAAGCAACATCATTCAACAATGCACAAATAAAAATAGACATCAGATATTTAGGTGGAAACCCTTGCTGGAGAAAAATCACTAAACACTTCTAATATTTGTCTTCAATAAAATTTACATCAAGATTTTTAGCTCCAACTGAAGGAGGCTCCTAGTTTACATGCTCCAACCTGAAGGACGCTCCAACACTTTGGTTTACTATCTGCAACTGGAAGGACACTCCAACGCCCTGGTTTACAGGCTCCAACTTGAAGGATGCTCCAACACCCTATTTACCAGCTACAACTGGAAGGATGCTCTGACGTCCTGTGTTGAGAAATCTAGGGCATTATAATAAGGTGATTTCTCTAGATTAGTAATTTCTTGTGAGTATCTTTTACTTCATTGGATTAGGATCTTTCTTTGTTTAAGTTATTAGTGTTCTTCTTCATCAAACACTACCAATGCACGAACATAAATAGACAAGAGACACAACATGTAGGCTATTAGCCAGGGCCAAAACCTCTCACTCTTTGAGAGAAAAACTTGCACAAATTCTTCTTATAGAGATTCCAATTAACGAATACCAAGACCAAGACCCTTGAACTAGTAGCCTCTCCAAGACCAAGACACACGTTCTCTTCCATCTTCTTGTTCACTCTTTCTTAGTTCCCTCTACTTCAGATTTCACATTATATGTGATGACACCCAATCGTGATCACTGTGTTTGTCAAGGATATCAAACTTCTCCTCTAGCAATAACACCGAATCTTGAAGACATATTGCTTCCCTTTGAGACGCCACCGAGTCCTTCCTTGTAACAATGATGAGATCTTGTTAAACATGTGACCTTCCTCTTGTGCAACACCAACCATAAGACACCCTTGTCACTGTAATCCGAACTTTTGTTCCTTTTCTCGTCACTATAACATCTATTTGAACTTAGACAGGGATCCAAACTACTGTTGACTAAGATCATCCCCAAACAGAAACTTGCAGTCCCTTCTCCTTTCTGTGATCATATCAAACTTATCACTACTATGCTTACCCAAAATCACAAAGATATACGAATTATATTTTTCCATTGTCAATGCAAAATTTTGTCTCTATCACCAAAAAAATCAGAGAAATATATCCGAAAACTCTGACTATAGAATAAGCCAAGGTTGCTATATATAGTGGTATGTCCATATATATAAGTCGATGTGAGTTTATGAACCAGTGTGTCTCCATAATGAGAAGACAACTTGAGTTAGTTTCTTTGACTTGAAAGTCGACATGAAGAGGAAGACTTTGTGCTTGTCGTTGGAGGGCTATTATAGACTCATACAAATTTGACATATCCCAAGAAGGGTTCTTCATACACGATATTGACTCTTTGACTCTAATGATAAATCCTATGGTTCTCAATGGGAGCCAACTAGATAAAAACTCTTGCTCATGTAACCCATGAAGTAAGGCATTACAAAAACAATTTTATTCTTTTCTTTTCATCATTTACAAAGATCATAATTACATGTCATTATGAAGATCAAACCTAGTTACATTATATAACACTATGCAAACTCAAACCTACCCTAGCACCACCCAACCACCCTAATTAGTTGGTAGACCGTGTTTCATGATTTTCAAATTAGATCCACCTATGTTCGATATCAATACAAAACAACCTACAATGCAATCTTTGGTCAATCAAACTTGCCTCTACTCAATCAACATATCAACATGTCATCAACCAGTCTTAGGTCAAACAAACATTGAAATCCCTAGCATCTATCAACTGTCCACACATATCAATAAACCTGCTCAATGTGCCTCTGTCAAACTCTTGGTAATTACATGCACAATCAAATCGACTGTTGTACCAAACCTTAGCTGGACAACCGCAATACCTCTGTGAAATTCTTGGTAGTCACATGCACAATCAAATCTACTACTAAACCAAACCCTAGCTAGACAGCCTCAATAGATCTGCAATAATATCATCAAACCCTAATGGATGTAGATTTTGGCACAAACCTTAGGTCATCAATCCTACAACAGTATGAATAGAACTTTCCAATCATAGTGACATGTATTCTATCTTCTCAATGCTCTGAGACCATCAAACCTTTCTTTGCTCAAACAATCAAACCCTAGCTCAAATTGGCAATACACAAGTGAACTAAGCATAGAATAATCAACTTGAAAACATATAATAGGGTTTTTGAACATCAAAGATATATCAATGAAGTTTTCATGCCTTCAAAAAGGTTTGTCTCTGAATTGTGATTGTCCAACATCTTCAGGATCTTAATTTGAATGAGTTATGATCTCAAAAATAAAAATGACTATAATAAACTATATAAAACTTACATATTCAACATAATGATTCTTTATGAACATCTCTCAATCTTTCCACTAGATTCTGGCATTGGTCATCGGAATATGTAAACAGTGCGACAATTTGACAATTTATATAAAATCAAAATTAAAGTGGAACTTGTCACTCGAACACATTGCAATGTCCATTCTCAACTAAAGTTTCTAACATAATAAGTTGTCAACCATTGTGCATATCTTCAAACGAGTGTGATGGTTAAAAATGATTCAACAAAACTAAGTGTCAATACATCACTTTTTATTGTGGGATGTAGTTAAATATCAGCACTAAGCTCACATTGTGCCTTTGTGGCTTAGTTTTAGGGTTAGGCAAATCTCTGACATGTCATCACTCTATGAAATTGACTTGCAAGCAACTCTGCCATCGAACTTTTATCAGGAGATTCTTCGACTATACGTCTTGTTGACCACTACGTGCTAACGACCCATAACAATACACCCCCTATTTTCGCAAAAGGGATAGCGCCTGATCGATGTGTCTATGCAGCTTAGCGATCATCATCAGCCTGATTTCCAATATGTTATAATGTAAACCCATTCTGCATGTATATGATGTAAATAATCTCAGCAGATCTGTGTCATATATGTAATGGCCTAGGTAAACCTACTTTTCTGGTGACAATCTACATTCTGGGAGGTTTTTTGTCTCATCGATCCACTCTCGGATGGTCGACAGAGTTTTCCTTCAGTCTTACTCCGAAGTCGAAATGGATTTTGTCACTGAGATCTTAGGTGAGTTCTAGTGTTTTAGATCGAGTCTATGTAAAAGTGATTTGAGAATAATCCTAACTATTTGGTTAGATTATTTTATTACAATTTGCTTGGTCTGTTGGATTATATTTGTGTTGCAGAAATGGGTAGTCTGTGAGAGTCTATTACAAATGGGTTTTCGCCCTTATGATGTAAAAGAAATATGAAAATCATGATGTCAAGTGTCTTGAGGGTTGGAAAAATAATTTATCCCCTCATAGGTTAATTAATTAAATTTTCTGACCAAAAAATTAATTAAAATCCTAAACCAAAAATTTAATTAATTCTAGGTCCTACGTAAATTTAAATTCTCTAAAGGCAAAATTTGTCGGTCCTTAAAAATTAAATTTTAAGAGGTCTAGGGACTAAGGTAAATTAATTATTTTGATAAATTTTAAACCTTTGATCCCTCAGGTTAAGTCACAGTCAAAATTTTGGGGAAATTTACTCAAGAATTTAATTTTTGAGTTAATTAAAATACATTTAATTAAAAAAATTCAATTTCCTCGAGAATTAAATATTTCGATGGATGAGATTAAGAAAAATTTTAATCTTCATCAACGGTCGAGATTGTTTTGACGAGGATCACTCGAACTAGCCGTTGGAGGATTTATATTTAAATAGGAAGTCATTTGTCAGTCGATCTATCCCATCTCTGAGTCATGTGCTATGCAAAAAGCTCTTGTGTAATCTTTTTCTGGATAATAAAGAAATACTTTGGGGTTAATTTTCATTGGTGTTACTGTTCATGGGAATATTGTAACATGCGTTGTTTTCATGCATAAATTCTTTTAAGCCATTGATGATAGCTTCTGAAGAGTGATTTGAGTACAGGTATCTTACTCAGTCATTGGGGTTTAAATGATAATTTAAATTTTGAATGTAATAGCAGGTATCTCTATTTATCTGAATCTTATTATCATTTTCTCGCTCTATTTTAATGGCTGGATTGAGTTTTGCACAAAAATCTTGACTTTTAGATCTTCAGCTGTTAGGGGAAGTTTTCAATTGAACCAGCCAACTCTCGATCTGTGTTTTCTAAAGAGCCCAACTAAATTAGCTCCGGGCTTATCATAAGATTTTTTTGTTGGAAATACTGAGAGGGCGAGTGGCGTGAATCAGTATTCCTTTTCAATTGTTATTTTTACCAATTAGATCACTTATAATTAGAACATAAAATGAACAATAAGAATAAATACTTTTATTAATCTCGATAAATCAAGTACAATGTTTGTGTAGGGCTCCAACTCTAGATGAAGACACCAATCTTCAATCTCCCAGGCTCCAACCTGTATTGTGCCAAGCACTGACTTGGACTTCCAAGGCTCCAACCTTGTCAATTTTGAGGCACAAACCTCAAGGGCTCCAACCCTATATCCGGTTTAGGCTCCGACCTAGTTTCTTGAGGACTTCGATCCTTTAGGGCTCCAACCCTATCCTCCAAGGCACCAACCTCTTGGGCTCCAACCCTCAGCTTCACTTCATCAATATGTATTTGGTTATAATTCACGGCTCCCAATATTTTCTTCAATGAGCCCTATCAATCTCCATCTTCACTGTAGTCTCCACATTATGTCATCAATGACAACCTTGAGCTTCACATGAAGGTGTCATTACATCTCTTCATGTTACCCAAACAAAACCTCTTCAAGGTCACCTCATGATGGCTTCAATGCATCATGGTCTTCAATGATCTTTCAAAGTGTCTCCAATGGGTTGCTAGATGACTCTCCAAGGTATGCTCAAGAATATCCCCAAGGAAGCTACAAATCCACAAGATGAGTCTTCAAAGCAAAGCTTCACAAGTTCCAAAGATAATCCTTCAATTTTTCATCACAACAATGTTCCAAAGTAACTGCCAACCCAAGTCTGCTTCTAGGACTGTTTCAAGATGTCTACATAATGCTGCTCTAAGGTTGTGTCCAAACAAACTGTCAACTCTTCAATGTCTGCTGCAAAGGGTCTTCTACAATTTTTCTCCAAAGATGTCTTTAATAATTCTTCAAGTAGACTTCAAGAATGTTTCAAAGAGGTCTTTAATACTAGTTCTAAAAATGGCTTCAATTAGTGCTTCAAAATCTGGTTACACAAGTTATTCATTGTTCATGCCTTCAAGTTGTTCAAAGGCCACTAGCTTGTCTATCCCTTCCAAATTTATACTGTAAAAAGAGTGGAGAGTTTTATAGTTGCCAAGTCTGAAGTGATGACAAGTTTGAGGTGAGGTCTTCTTTCACAAGTAACTGTCCAAGGTTCTGAGCTAGGTCCGAGGTATCTACACCACAGCTCAAGCCCTACACAATACTGCAATTTCTATTCACTTGTTATTTCCGATGTTTCTGCACTTGTGTCACAGGTCCAACCACTTCCAGAAGAGATTGTTTAAGCCCTTCACAAATGTACACTTCAATTCTCCACAGTTAGCAGTCCGAGCCTCTTGACAGGAGAGCTTACCACAGGACCAAAGTTACCAGGTCCACTACCTCCTTAAGTGACTGTCCTCCAATTCTCCACAGGAGACTGACCAAGTTGTTATGACTTTCCACTGGTTTAATTCACCACTGATCCGAGGTACTGCAATTCAATTCTGATGTCTGTTGTCCGAGCTTCTAGGCAACAATCCGAGTCTCCAAAACTGAGCCTTTCAATAGAGGTCTGTCCACCCAGGGGTAAGTTGTTAATCTGTGCTGTAATGGTGACTCCATAGTTGGCTTTCCACTGTTCTAGTCCGAGCTACACAAATCTGAGCTATATTTCTGCTCTTACATATGTCTACAATCCGAGGTCACATGTTTGGTGGTCCGAGTTCTGAAAGAGGTATATTTCTGCTCTTACATAAGTCTGCAATCCGAGGTCACATGTTTGGTGGTTTGAGTTCTGAAAGAGGTCCAAGCTTCCTTCTGTATTTCTCCACAAGACTATAGGTATTGTTCTGAGATCTGCACTTCTTTAGCTCTTATATGATAAACCAATCACAAAAATTACCCCAAATGTTCCTCCTCGGCCTCCTATCCTGCCTCTGTTTCTTCTCTGAAATCTTGACCGAAAATTATGCTTGAAATGAGTGTCTACGCTTTCTATTTATAGTGATTTCGACACTGGAATAAAGGGACACGACCTTCGGAATTGAGGCCGACTTGATATAATTTTGCACAGGTCGGCTCACTGTTAGGTGTAATTTTCCTTAGTATTAAAAATTCAATATCTCACAAACTACTAGGATTTTTGGGACAAGTAAGGGATCGTTGGAAAGCTAAAATTATGCTCTTCAAGATGGTGTAGGTCTCATGGTGACATTCTGCCTCTAAGGTGGAGAAAAAGATTTTTTAATGTGATTGTTCATTAATTAGTGCAGAAATGGAGGACATCAATATTCTTTCATAGATGGGCTTCTCCTTCATGAATGGATTTCTTCATTGTTTTTTCCTTCTACTTTATAGGGTCAACATGTCACCATGTCCTCAAGATAGTGCAGAGACATGTCATCAATCAAGTGCAACATCATTTCATCTTTCATCACCGGAGGTAAGGACATCAAGGATTGTGGCTTCTCATCATGTATTCTTTCATTACGAATGTTGGAGGTAAGATAGTGTATGTCATAGGGATACAATGGCAATCTTCTCATTATGTACCAATGTGGAAAAAGTCGAAGTTGGGATTAAATCGGCAAGGGTCCAAAAGTTGAAAAAGTCGTTAAAGTCGGGAGTTTTTCGAAAAAGTCGGCAAAAAGTCGGCAAAATTAAACGGCCAGCCAAAAAAATCAAAAAATCGGGATTTATTCCCGACTTTTTCCACACTGGTACCAATGTACATCAAGAATGGTCATCAAGTGCTTTTAGATAATTAGGTACATGATTGGCACTTCTTCCATCAAGAGTATTTTTGACATCTTCATCATCATTGTCTGGCATCTACAAGAATATTTGGCATCTCGGCCAATGCCATATTGATATCAATTACAACCTTGACTAACAATCTCCCCCTTTGTCACTGACGACAATATTCTTGCCCTTCCAACATTCTCTCCCCCATTGATATCAATGGCAAACGGGGTGCCCAAGTACTCCCCCTATTAAACTGCTTCTTTCCTTTATCAATAGTAGTTCTTCATGGGTATGAGACTCCCCCTGTCATGGTGCTCTTCCTTCTGGCAATGTGGTTCATGATAGATGTGCTTACATTTCTTCATGTAATGAACCAACTCCTCCTGTTTGCACGACCTTCTTTAGCTCATGAAAGATTAGTGATCAAGTGGATGAGATCTTTAATAATAGTTCATGGATGAATAAGGGATCAAGTTCTTCAATGGAATTACTTCCGAGAGACGATCTATCAAAGGATGATTGTCCATGTTGCTCATCATGGATTTCATAGGGTCCATCCATGACTAACTTTTGCAAGAATGCTTAATCATCATAAGCTCCCCTTAACTGTATGCATGGTCTTCATTTTGACAGAGTCTCCAAATCAAATACTTAGATTATCAAGGATCAGGTCAACAACATGTGTTGTTGGCTAGAGAGTTCAAGAGATTTTCGGATTGAATTTGCTTCTTTCTCCATACTAGTGTAAATTTCTTCTCTAGCATAGTTCTAGCTTGAGTAGGGGCCCAAGTCAAGTTACAAACATGTGCCATATGTCCAATATTATGACACTTGAAGCACTCTATATTGTTCATGTATAAAAATTCATGTCTTCTTGCAAAATTCCTTCTCAGAGATTGACGGGGACCATTATAATTATCTTTGTGATATGCCCTACAATCTTTTGCCATGTGCCCAAAGTTCGTACAAGAATAGCAATAACCAAGAAATATACTTTGGTACCTAGGAGAAGAAGGTTTCCTTGATGTACTTCTGAAGTCTTTTTGCCTTGGGATTAATTGATGATATTCATTGCCTTTTGTATTCTTAACACCATTTGTAAGTCTTCTTGGAGTAGGATTTCTTTCAATGTGTTCTTGATTCTTCTCCTTGCCTTTGCTGGAACTGGGAGCATCAACATTTCTTCCAAGCTTTCTCACATCCTTGTTATTTGAAGTATTAGGGTTTGCATCACTCTTGCTTGATGATTCACCTACATAGTCGAGACCTAATTTATCAAGGGGAGACCTTTGATGACTTAGGATGTCATCTAGGGTTTGAGAACTCTTCAAGTTCTTATTCAGCAAGTCAACTTCCTTTTTAAGAAAGACAATTTCTTCTTTCATGTTCTTGCATTCTTCATCCTTCATAACTAGTTCCTTCTTCATTTCTTCACATGATTGGGCCTTAAGAGAAGTGATTTTTGATTTTAACTTGGTGATGTCATCATCCTTTTCTTCTAGTTGGCATATCATGGTGTTTCTCTCCTTTTCTACTTCATCAATTTGTCCTTCTATGAATGTCAAAGCTTCCATCACCTTCTCAACTCCTTGTGCTTGTTTCCTTGCTTCTTCTAGTTGAGATCTAAGGGAGGATACCTCTTCCTTGTATTGACCAATCTATGCTTCAAGTTTGTTCAAGCTCTTGTGCCTTTGTTCAAGGTGGCTTGACAAGGTATCTTCCCGTTTCTTTGCCTTATCCAATTGATTTGTCATGGATATGACTTCTTCATGATACTTTCTCTTGTTTTGATGAAATTCTTCCTTAATATTGGTGAGCTCCTCATCTCTTTCTTGTATTTGAAGCTTGACAAGGTCAACTTCCTTCCTTGTCTTGTCCTAGTCACCAACTTGCGCTTTCTTCTTAAGTTCCTCATTTTCCTTTTTCAAATTGCTAATCTCTTCCGTGGCAACCATAAGTTTAGTGAGGAGATCTTCTTCATTCTCTTCTTCTTCTAGGTCTTCTTTAGCCTTGATGTTATCACTATTATCTTCGGCTTCCTTGATGGGCTCTAGATTTCCTTCTTGTTTTCCATCATTTTCTTGATTAGAGATCATTGTCAATGCTCCTTTTGAGTGAAGATCATGAAGTTTATCCCATATGGCTTTTGCTGATGAAACTTTTTCAAAATTGGCCTTCATAGCATCAGGTAGCACATTCAAGATTGCTTTCATTGCTCTTGTATTATGTTCCTTGGATTCTCCATCCATCATGCTATCAACAATCACCGATTTCCAGACTTCAATGCCTTGAGTCTTTAAGAAATTCCTCATTCTTGCCTCCCATGAATCAAAGTTTCCATTGAACAATGGAGCCTTCACAAACTGATTGACTTCAATTTCGGTGGTTGAGAGAGACACATCTTTAGGAGGATTGGAGACTTTCTTCCTTGGCTTTGCCATTTGTGTTCTAATGATCAACCTTCAAGTTGTTAGGATTTGAGTGAAGCTACTAGCTCTGATACCAATTGTTGGAAATACTGAGAGGAGTGGTGAATCAGTATTCCTTTTCAATTGTTACTTCTACCAGTTAGATCACTTATAATTAGAAATTTAGAACACAAAATGAACATTATGAATAAATACTTTTATTAATCTCGATAATCAAGTACAATGTTTGTGTACGGCTCCAACCCTAGATGAAGACACCGATCTTCAATCTCCCAGGCTCCAAGCTTGTCAATTTTGAGGCACCAACCTCAAGGGCTCCAACCCTATATCTAGTTCAGACTCCGACTTGGTTTTCTGAAGACTCTGATCCTCTAGGGCTCCAACCCTATCCTCCAAGGCACCAACCTTGTCTTTTCGAGGCTCCACCCTCTTGGGCTCTAACCCTCAGCTTCAATTCGTCAATATGTGTTTGGTTATACCTCACGGATCCTAATGTTTTCCTCAACGAGCCCTATCAATCTTTGTCTTCATTCTAGTCTCCACATTAGTCATCAATGACAACCTTGAGCTTCACATGAAGGTGTCACCACAACTCTTCATGTTACCCAAACAAAACCTCTTCAAGGTCAGCTCATGATGGCTTCAATTCATCATGGTCTTCAATGATCTCTCAAAGTGTCTTCAATGGGCTGCTAGATGACTCTCCCCAAGGAAGAATATCCCCAAGGAGGCTACAAATCCACAAAATGAGTCTTCAAAGCAAAGCTTCACAAGTTCCAAAGATTATCCTTCAATTTGTCATCATGACAATGTTCCAAAGTAACTGCCAACCCAAGTCTGCTTCTAGGACTGTTTCAAGATATGTACACAATGTTGCTATAAGGTAGTGTCCAAACAAACTATCAACTCTTCAATGTCTGCTGCAAAGGGTCTTCTACAATTTTTCTCCAAAGATGTCTTTAATAATTCTTCAAGGAGACTTCAAGAATGTTTCAAGGAGGTCTTCAATACTAGTTCTAAAAATGGCTTCAATTAGTGCTTCAAAATCTGGTTACACAAGTTATTCATTGTTCATGCCTTCAAGCTATTCAAAGGCCACTAGCTTGTCTATCCCTTCCAAATTTCTATTGTCAAAAGAGTGCAGAGTTTTATAGTTGCTAAGTCTGGAGTGATGACGAGTTTGAGTTGAGGTCTTCTTTCACAAGTAACTGTCTAAGGTTCTGAGCTAGGTCCGAGGTATCTACACCACAGTTCAAGCTCTCTGCAGTACTGCAATTTCGATTCACTGGCTATTTATGAGGTTTCTCCACTTGTGTCACAGGTCCAAGCACTTCCAGAAAAGACTATTTAAGCCCTTCACAAATTTACACTTCGATTCTCCACAACTAGCAGTCTGAGCCTCTTGACAGGAGAGCTTACCACAGGACCAAAGTTTCCAAGTCCACTACCTCCTTAAGTGACTATCCTTTGATTCTCCACAGGAGACTAACCAAGTTGTTATGACTGTCCACTGGTTTAATTCACCACTGATCCAAGGTACTGCAATTCAATTATGATGTCTGTTGTCCGAGCTTCTAGGCAGTAATCCGAGCCTCCAAAACTGACCCTTTCAACAGAGGTCTATCCACCTAGGGGTAAGTTGTTAATCTGTGCTGTAATGCTGACTCCACAGGTGGCTTTCCACTGTTCTAGTCCAAGCTACACAAATCTGAGCTATATTTCTGCTCTTACATAAGTCTGCAATCCGAGGTCACATGTTTGGTGGTCCGAGTTTTGAAAGAGGTATATTTCTGCTCTGACATAAGTCTGCAATCCGAGGTCACATGTTTGGTGGTCCGAGTTCTGAAAGATATCCAAGCTTCCTTCTGCATTTCTCCACAAGACTGTAGGTACTGTTCTGAGATATGCACTTCTTTAGCTCTTAGATGATAACCCAATCACAAAAATTATCCCAAACAGTCCTCCTTGGCCTCCTATCTTGCTTCTGTTTCTTCTCTGAAATCTTGACCAAAAATTGTGCTTGAAATGAGTGTCTACGCTTTGTATTTATAGTGATTTCAACTCTCAAATGAAGGGACATGACCTTTGGAATTGAGGCCAACTTGATATAATTTTGCAAAGGTCGGTTCACTGTTAGGTGTAATTTTCCTTAGTATTAACTATTAAGGATTCAATATCTCACAAACTACTAGGATTTTCGAGACAAGTAAGAGCTAGTTGGAAAGCTAAAATTATGCTCTTCAAGATAGTGTAGGTCTCATGGCGAGATTTTACATCTAAGGTGGAGAAAAAGATTTTTTAATGTGATTGGTCATTAAGTAGTGCAAAAATGCAGGACATCAATATTCTTTCATAGATGGGCTTCTCCTTCATGAATGGATTTCTTCATTGCTTTTCCTTCTACTTTATAGGGTCAACATGTCACCATTAATGTCACCATGTCCTAGGCACTACTAGTGAGCAATACAGAAGCTAAGGACCAGAAGGACAAGATACAACATAGAAGCTGCAGCGACATTTGTCATTGTATCTTCTATACCATAGACTATTGTATTATTCAAATTTGGTTTAATATAACGAAGATTGGTGATTGTACATTACTGTATAATTTTGTTTAAAACTATGTATATTGTGCATATGTGATTTACTGCTTTATATTTTCATTGTGCAAAGTGGTTTATGGTTGAGATTCTTGGTTTGGTAGCGTTAGTGATTTTAAGACTCTAACCTTGACCCAAGATTGTGGAAATTCAAAAGACTCCACCTCTCCCAAAGGACAAAGCACTGGTCCTCCTTTGGCAATCACCTTAAAGCTCATATATTTGCTTGAACCTTCTAAAACAGTGCGAAACACGCATATGGATTTCCAATGAATGAATTGATGAGAAAAATGAAACTCAATAATAATACAGAGATATTTACAGTAATAGAAACATCAAGTTTCTATTAGGAAATAGAAACAATCAGTTTCATCTAATGAAACTGCTAAAAAGATAAAAATAGCAACAGCTAGTAAGAATGAGCATTAAACACTAAATAGTATTATTCTAATACCCTCCCTTAATGCTCAATCTATTTACAACACCAATAGACCCTCTGAATTTTACAAACTTATTAGGACCAAGAGGCTTGGTGAAGATGTCTGCAGGCTGCTCTGTTGTGGGAACATATCGCAACTGAACGGATCCGTCTTCAACAAGTTGGCGAATGTAGTGGCAATGGGTTTCCACATGCTTTGTTCGTTCATGAAAGACTGGATTCTTGGCAAGTTTGAGCACTCTCTAATTATCACAAAACAAGGGAGTAGGACCTGTCTGGGAAACATGCATATCCGCAAGCATAGGTCGAAGCCAAACTGCCTCACAGGATGCCTTAACTGCTCCCCGATACTCTGCTTCTGTTGAGGAGAGAGCCACTGCCTGCTGCTTCTTACTAGTCCAGGTGACAACACCGGATCCTAGACTAAACACATACCCAACTGTAGATTTACGATCATCAACCGAACCGGCCCAGTCAGAATCTGTGTAACCACTGAGTATAAGATCGAAACTTCGAGTGTATAGGAGTCCATAGTCAGAAGTGCCACGCACATATCGTAGCACACGTTTTGCTGCTATCCAATGATCAGCTTTAGGAGCTGACATGAAGCAGGAAATGTAGCTCATTGCAAAACTGATGTCAGGTCTAGTGGCAATAAGGTAGATGAGGCTGCCCACTAATTGCCAGAATAAAGTTTCATCCACAAGGGGAGAGGATGACTGAGCTGAAAGTTTGAGCCCTGATTCCATAGGAGTCGTGGCCGGTTTGCAATCTTGCATTCTGAACCTATCCACAAGATTTTTGGCATACTTGGACTGAGAGAGAAACATGTTATTCTTAGTCTGCCAGATTTCAACCCCCAGACAGTAATGAAGAAGTCCCAAGTCTGTCATATCAAAGATGTTGCATAAGTCTTGTTTGATCCCATGGATCAAATGTGCAGAGCTGCCAGTAATGATAAGGTCATCCACATAGACAACCACAAACAAAATATCATCACCAGTATGCTTGATATACAGGTTTGCATCATATGGGCTCCGCTGAAAACCATGATCTGTCAGGTACTGATCAATTTTCATGCACCAAGCTCGAGGAACTTGTTTCAATCCATAGAGTGCTTTAGCTAATCTACAAACTTTCTGTTCTTGACCAACAATCTTGAATCCTGGAGGTTGCGTCATGTAGACTTCTTCTTGTAAGTCACCATTTAGGAAAGCACTCTTTACATCCATCTGATGAACTTTCCAATTGAATTGAGCTGCTAGGGCAAGGACAAGCCGTATGGTACTCATCTTGGTTGTAGGAGCAAAAGTCTCCTCATAGTCGATGCCTTCCTTCTATGAGAACCCTCAAGCCACAAGACGAGCTTTATACTTATCTAGGGTTCCGCCAGCTTTGTATTTCACTTTATACACCCATTTGCAGCTAATGGGCTTTTTTCCTGCAGGAAGATCAGAAAGGGTCCATGTGTGATTCTTCTGAAGACTCTGGAATCAGCTTCCATAGCCTTTTCCCACTCAGATGTACCCTTAGCCTCTAAATAGGTTTGAGGCTCAAAAATACTGTGTAGGTTAGCCATAAGAGCAAAATTTACTGTAGACTGTTGTTTGCTCTTACGTCTAGAAGTTCTACCTTCAAGGAGCTCATCATCCCGGAGATCACCAATGGTTTTAGCCCACGATTTAGGCCGAAGAGTAGAGGAACCAATATCAGGAGGAGGTGGAGAAAGCTCAAGAACAATGTGAGCAGCAAGAGGAGGGTTATTTTCCGGAGGAAGCTCAGGTAGTGTATTGTCAAGCACTGATGCTGCATCATCCCTCCCATCAGGTGGACCTACCGGAAGAAGAACACTGTGAGGCTGATCCTCAAAACGCTGCTCAGAAGGAGCAGACTGAAAGAATCCTCTATTTTCATCAAATACTACATCCCGACTGAAGCTAAGACGACTAGTGGCTATATCTATTAGTCTATAGGCCTTGTGATGATCACTATACCCTGTCATCATGAGTTTCTGGCTTTTGGAATCCAACTTAGAGCGCTTAGCAGCTGGAATCCAAACATATGCAACTGAGCCAAATACTTTGAGGTCACTGATCTTAGGCTTACGGCCAGACCAAACCTCTTCGGGAGTCTTCCCCTGGGTGATCGGTTAAGAAGATAAATAGCAGTAAATACTGCTTCAACCCAGAATTTGTTCAGAACACTCCTATGTTGTAACATGGAACGAGCCATTTCAACAACCGTGTGGTTGCAGCATTCGACAACACTGTTCTGCTGAGGAGTGTAGGGTGTAGTTAACTGGCGTTTGATGCCATGAGTATCACAGAATTTGGAAAAAGCAGAAGAACAAAATTCCCCCTCATTATCTGTCCTAAGAGTCATGATATTACAGCCAGACTCTTTTTCAACTAAGGTTTTAAACTTCTGAAAGGTACTAAATGCATCAGATTTATATTTTAGAAAATACACCCACATCTTTCTACTGAAATCATCTACAATAAGCAAAAAATATTTGCAAGCAGTGATAGAAGATGTATTCATAGGACCACAAATATCAGCATGAATTAACTGGAGTACCTTAGATGCCGCCAAGATTCTCCATCCTTGAATGAAGACCGATGTTGCTTGCTAGCTTGACAGGCGCCGCATACACCCAATTGGTGAGTCTGAATATCAGGTAACCCTGACACAAGTCCCTCCCGAGAAAGCTGAGAGAAATACTGCATGTTCAGATGCCCATATCGCTGATGCCACAGAGTGTTGATGGGAGAAACATGAGCTGCTAGAGCCACTTCTGGAGAATCACCAGTGTCAAGAAGCCTGTATAGACCATGATCTTCTAGGCCAACAACAACCATAAGACTAGTCTCCCTGTCGATAATAGAGCACTTGTGCGCACTGAACACTACATCATGCTGAGGAGAGTTCCTCATAATCTGGCTGACAGACAACAGATTAATTTCCATACCAAGAACATAGTACACATTCAGGAAGATGAGTGTGCGCCCACCAGACTGGATCTGAACTGTACCTCTGCCAACCACTGTGTACTTTTCACCTCCGCCAAATACCATGGAATCACTGAAAGATGAGAAGTCAATAAACCAGTCACGCCTGTGAGAGAAATGGCGTGATGCACCAGAGTCAATGTACCAGGCAGAAGACGGAACATGATCTAAAGACCTTTTAGCCATAAAGGCGTAAAAGGCAGAATCTGTCTGTTCGAAATGTTTTGCAACATTTGCGTCGAATGGGGCCCTCCCTATTTCTTCTGTTCAGAAGCAATCCTCTGTCGGTAATCTTTCTTCATGTGGCTGAACTTGTGACAGTAATTACATTGCACACTTTTCTTCCTAGCCGGATCAAAAGGCTGAGAAGAACCTTTCTGCTGAAAGGACTGAGAGGACTGATATTTGGCAGCAAAAGAATTTTCCGAGGACATTGATGAAGCAATACTACCAAACTGTTGTTTCCAACGATCCTGCTGCAGGAGTTTGGTGCATAACTCTGGAAACTTCAGATCAACATTTGTGGTGGTAATGTTGAGTATTTCTATGAAATGTTCATAAGATTTCGGTAGACTTTTCAGAGTGATGACTACCATATATTCTTCCTCTATGGTCCTACTAATGGCTTCGAGCTGATCTCGAATGTCTTTAATCCTGTTAAGATGTTCTTGTAAAGACATATGTTCGTCCATCATGATGGAGAACAGTTGATTCTTGAGAAAGAAAGCTCTGCTTTTGTTTGATGTCTCGTGCAATTCCTTAAGATGTTGCCAAATTTCAACAGCTGTTTTGCCTGAAGGAATCTGTGGTAACTGATCATCAGTGACAGAAAGTTTGAGAAGCATAACAACCTCTCGATTTCGATCATCAAACTTATCTTGATCGATACCAGTTGTACCAGGACGGAGCTCTTTGGCCAAAACAAGCTGATCAAGACGCCTATATTAAAAAATGGTCAACATTCTCTGTTTCCAGATGTTATAACTGGTGCCATTAAAGCGTTGATTGCCTTCCAACATCAGATTGGTTAGCGAAGCCATCTGCACGTTTCTCAAGACACGAAAAACAACAAAGGAGTCTAGCATGGATTTCAATGCAGATTCCGGCTGATCCGGACAAAATTTGGACAGGTGCTGGAAACAAATTTCAAATCTGCTGACTCAAAAATCGAGGTACGGAAAATGATGTACCTAGAAAACTTTTGATAACTTGGTCGAAAGACAAGTCATCGGAATTAGTCTTTTGGTTTCGTTTGAATTTGAAATATACCGAAATAACCCACGAATCAGAAAACTTTCTTAACATGTACAGTGCTGTGTTAACATCGGGATGACCAGAAAATGCTGAATTGACAACTGAAGAGGGCTGGCTGTTACGTAAAAAAACAAATTTTGCTGACTGTCACAGGCCGACACTCAATGCTGGAGAAAGTCGCAGGCCACAAATACATCAATGCTGCAAGGCCACTAAAGAGAGAGACGCACGCAAAGCGCACACCACAAAACAAAGAAATGACCAAGTCCCCCAAAAAAAAACTGCTGATAACAAACCGACCCCGCTGTTGCACCCCTCCGTGTACAAGAAACCCAACAGCCTTTCCCGCAAGAAAGTCAACGGGGATCAAGAATCAAACGTCATAGAACTCGTAGACTTGGTGCAACGAAAAAGAATCAACCCGCTGGATTTTGGTGCAACGAAAAAAAAAAAATCGAGAGCGGTTTCACGGAAAAAAAAATTGAGGCACAGTATACGAATTCCTTATTCTTCGACGCCTTTGACCGATGTTTGCTGCTTGGATAAACCAGTATGTAAATGAATATGCACAGAGACGTCGTCGATTGTGGGTTCTGATGATCCGACGCAGCCTATTCTTCACTACAGGTACGCTAGGAATGACATGGCAATTGCCAGACGCAGATATAAGAGAGAGGGACGCATATATACGCTAGATCTGCCTTGCCCCCATACACTCGCGTTTTCTAGAGCTGATACAAAGAAGTGAATAAAATGGTGATTCAACAAGACGCAATGAAGAATGCGGAGTAGAACGATACCACAGAGAACTCGAGGACGTTGACGCATATGGAAACGACGGCTATCCACTGTATAAAGAAAACCCTCGGAGTAGTCGGAATAAAAAAACGCAGGTGCAATTTAAACAACGACGTCCAAAAAAACAATTTAGATTCCACGAGCAATTCCGAAATGAGCCACAAAATTTTTCAGACAATGAAAAATTATTTCGAAAGATGCCTGTGCTCTGAAACCATAAAACAGTGCGAAACACACATATGGATTTCGAATGAATGAATTGATGAGCAAAATGAAGCTCAATAATAATATAGAGATATTTACAGTAATATAAACATCAAGTTTCTATTAGCAAATAGAAACAATCAGTTTCATCTAATGAAACCGCTAAAAAGATAAAAATAGCAACAACCAGTAAGAATGAGCATTAAACACTAAATAGTATTATTCCAATACCTTCCTCTTTTCTAGGTCTAGCCTCACTGTCTCCTAGGGCATCAAATTTCTTGTAAACCGTCCACTCAAAAATTTTGATCTCTTGGCATCTACTGCACTGGTGAGTCTCCTAAGTGTCCTACAAATTTGAAGCCATTCCAATGGTTGGATCCCGAGATATCCCAAGCCTGCCTCTGGGACCGAGTTTTGCCCTTGGTGTCCTTAGGCTAGTAACCTCATTGGGATCATTACAATACCCTTCAGTGAAAATTCATTCTTTGATCCCCTTCTCCTCCCTAATTCGGTCAAGCACATCATTACTTAATCCTATCCCCTTAACCTAACCTGGGGTCCACTTGGTCCTGTGTGGTCCCATACTTTGCAAGGCAATTCTTCAAAGACCATTTGGAAACCAAGTCTTCACAAGGGTTTTGGGACTAGGTCCCTCCTTAAGGAGTCTATTTTCAAAACCTATCCCCTAGGACCATCTTGGCCCTTCTTGGAGAGCCTTTCATCTTGCCTCATGGGCAAGCAAGCCTTATATTGAGCCTCTCTTATGAATAGGCCTCTTTAGAAATCACTCTTTTCCCTCTATTGACCAATTCATCTAGTTTATTCCCTTCATACCAGGTCTCCTCCCATCGGTGAGATTCCATAAAGAGCACGGAGCCATAGCTGAGGTGACAGTGGGCTATCGCTCCATTGTTGCCCTTGACCTAGTAGTTTCACTTCTAGGATCCCCTCCTAGGACCCCTGCTAGTTTGAGTGGTAACATTTTGGCACCGTTGTCCAGGCAGAAGCAGTTATGCCTCCCTACTGAATCATTGATTAATTGATTCATTGACAACAATCTAGATATTCCTCTAGTGACTCCATTCATTATCAAAACCCCTAGTTTGCTTGAAGGTGACGATATTCTTTCTTTAACTAGGGTTGTTGCAAGAAGGAGAGAACTAACTCCATCACTCGTTGGAACCGCTCTGCTCCTAGAATTTGAAAAGGTCATTGAACCTACCCCAAAGATGGCATCTACCTCTAGCACTGACCCAAAACAAGACCAACCCAAGATGACCAAAAGTGAAACATTTGGCTAGTGTCTTTGCCCCCTTGATGTTGAGTGATGATCCCAAACCACTGCCTGAAAAATACAATATATGGTTCCCCAAATTCAATGGAGATGCTACCAAAAGTGTCTGAGACTTTATTGAAGATTTATACTGGCGCTTGTCATCTAGGATGATTTTTGATAAAGATAGGATTATGATGCTTTTTGCTTTGTCTCTTGAAGGACAAGCAAGGGAGTGGTAACTTAGCCTTCCCCTAGGATGCATAGATGACTTTGACCAATCTAAAGAAATGTTCATGAAAAGGTGGTCATGTAATGCACAAGGAACCTTTAACATTGACATTTTTTACCAAATAACCAGGGGAATACATGAATTCATCCAAAAATTTGATAGGATAGTCAGGGAAATCCCCGATCATTTGAGGTCTCTTGATTCTGGATAGATTCATCAAAGTTGTGGGTGGCCACCTGACCTATGCATTAAGGGATAAGAAACCTTCCACATTGGCTGAGGAAAAAGAGATAGCAATGGAAGTTGAAGAAAACTTAAGAATCTCTAGGATGGATGTTGCTGAACGACCAAAAGCCAAAGTTGAGTGCTAAGAAAGAAAAATCTAAAGATCAACACAAAGAAACCCTCTTAGTGATCCTCAAAAGAATGGAGAAAATAAATGAAGAAATGCATGCACAGGATAGGCTCTACATGAACAAAATCATTGCCTTGGAGAAGGCCCAAAAGTCAAATTACATCCAAAAAGGAAAGCCTTTCTCTAGAAGACAAAACAATGAAGAAAAATCTAGCTCACCCCAAGTCCCCAACACCTTGGCTCCAACAAACACTGTGGAGAAAGACTCATAAAGTGATGAGGATGAGGATGAGGATGAAAGCAAAGATGAAGAAGTTGACCAAGCAAACCTTGTGGAATTTGATGTCTTCAATATTTTACTAGGTGGCTCATACACTCACCACCCCATTAGTGAGGTTGTCATTAAGGAAGAAAAGAAAGAATTAATTCTCAATGTTGATGATAGTGGAAGATCCAAAGGGGTTCAATATTCACAAAAAGAAATTCGTAAGCACCCAACAACCTCCAAGGATGTAATTTGATAGAATCAGTGGGTACTATCAATATTAATGTGCAGAAGAAATTCCTGAAGCTCTGTTATAAAAAGAAGAAAATTACATTACAGGATATTTCCATCAATAAACAGGTAGAACACAAACAGAGGCTAAAGCAGAAAAGGTTACAGGTACAAAGGGAGGGCTCAGTGGTTGAATTAATATTGGAAGATAAGACACCACAACAGGCACCACAACATAACAGTCAGGCTCCATTAGGTGGTGAATTAAAGAAAGATACACTGTCAATATATCACCACCCACACCACCCAGCAAGAAAACAACCAACAAGATGGCAACAAATTAGCCATAAGGACAACAAATCCCGCAGGACATATAGAGAGGAGCGAAGGTCCACCTACTACACATCAACACAGAAGAGCTACCACGGTCAACTTCCATCTCAAGCGAGCGAGGCACCAGCGAGATCGAGGGTTCACCTTTCTCTTGGATGGCTAGATGCAAGAGCATGGTACCAGTGGACTACTCTTTTGAGTAGATCTTATTATTTGTGTTCTTCCCATGTTTCGGGGACGAAACATGCTAAGGGGGGTGGAATGTTATATACCTAGGGGGGATAATATGGGGTACCAGGGGAGGTACCCAAGGTAATAATGTAATAATGGGATGGGCCATAGTAATAAATAACGTAGTTAACCCATATCATGTAAGGGACCACAAGTAGTTAGTAATAATGTAATGGGCCCATGGTATTAGTCGATGGTATGAGGGAACCATGGTAATGATCCATGGTATTGTATGTATGAGGCCTATATAGAGGCTAGAGACTCCACGTCAAGGAATTGTGTCAATGAATATTGTATGAACAAGCATATGGCTTATGGAGTGTTCTCCTTCCTTGAGTGAATTTATGGTGTTGCCCTACCTTAAGGGTTTGATCAATAAAGAATCATTTCATATTATTTCTGGGTTTATTTGCATTGTCTTATATTTTCATATTAGATCTATAACAAAGGAACCCGACAAAGATGGCTCAACTCCCAAGCAGGTCTCTCCTAAAGAACCTCTCCTTAAAGACCCTCCAAAGAAGGATCTCCCAAAGAAGGCTAATCCCAAAAAGAATCCTCAAAAGAAGCAACCCATCAAAGGGATGGAGATTGCAAAACTTCCCAAGCAACAACACCAAATCAAGAATCCTTAGATTTTGAAGAGGAAGAATTACCTAAGACTTGCAAAACATTCATCTCCCCAATCTAAACCCCGGGCATGAGCCATTCATGCTTACCTTGGCCATCAATGAACTTTTGTTGCATAATTGTATGTTGGACTCAAGGGCTTCCACCAACATCATGCCTCTAAAATGTTGGAAATAATACTGAGAGGGGGGGGGGGGTGAATCAGCATTATCAAATTCTTTTAGATAGCCTTCCTTAATTTAATCTTCAGATATTGATCATAAACTTGTATGTTAGTACCATATAATAATGAGCATGAAACCAGAAAACCAAATAGTCACACCAAAGAACACAAGATATAAGGTGGAAACCCAATGTGGGTGAAAACCACCTGCTGCGATATGTCTCTATCTTCTTTCAAATTAGAAACTCCTTTTACAATGGTCTTGTACTGGTGCAGTCCTTTACCAGTACGCAGGCTGCAACCTGCAGAGAGCTACAACTCTCTCTCGTTTTCCAGTGTCTCTTGCAAGGGAGCTACAACCCCCT
>APFE031565921.1:136566-173314 GCA_000404065.3 Pinus taeda
CTCATGACCTCCCTTTCGAGTAGCTTCACACACTTTTCTGAGAGCTCATGTCCTAGCTGGAGCTAGATGTTACCCACCACTAGCTTCCCTCGTTATAGCTACCCAATGTACCTTGACATGTGGTCTAGATGTTTCCCCTAAATCCCCACCCCACTCCATCATTATATCATTTGCCCCCTAGCTCTTAAAAGATGTACTATGGATGTGCCATCCCCTTAGAAGTTGAAACAACCTAATAGGGTCCTTGGTTAATCCCCTTTTGAGCTTGGAGACACTTGTACTTACCAAAGCCCACTATGGAAGGGTATACCATCCCCTTTAGAGGTTGAAACCACCTAATAGGGTCCTTGGTTAACCCCCTTTTGAGCTTGGAGACACTTGTACTTTCCAAAGCCCACTACGGAAGGGCATGCCATCATGAAGTGCCCCATTGAGCCCATAACTTATAAGCATTATCACTTGATTATTCTAATGATTTGTTGTACTGGAGGGCAAGGGTACGCATTGGATCTTATGCAGGATTGCAGGTGGATTGTCATTTGGGGCTTGGTCTCCCTATATGGGATCCTAGCCCTCTAGAGGGCCACACTGGCACTTGTAGGGTGAGCATTGAGAGCCATAGGCCTCCACCATAACCGAGATTACTTCATGTATCCCCTGCAGCATTCCTTGATTGCTCCTATTCCACCTTTTGGACGAGGATGATGCACTTGGTTCACTGTGCCTAGTCGACTCCACAGATGCACCATACACTTCGCAGATGTTCTAGGGTCCAAAGGATTGTTCCCCATTGCAGAGGTAGTGCTTATGTCATCAGTCTAGCCCTTACAGATGTTCTACAGGCGCTTTCGATCCATTTGGAGACCCATGAGGATGACTTCGTGCCCCTACACCCACTTGGGAGCACCACAGGTTTTTGTTTGGAAAACAAGGGGCCAACCCACTATCCACTATATTGGGAGTTGATTTATACATCATGGCACCCTTTGGACTTCATGGGCCTCCTAAAAGGCCCAACCACTCAATCAGTTGATCATTCGACCCTCTTGAGAAGCTTATTCATGTATTATTGAGCTATTTGGTGGGCTTTTCATCAAAAGTTAGTGTTATTATGCACATTATTTTATTCTAGGGGCTAAATTAGGCCTAATTAGCTAAATCAAATTCATTAGGAAATGTATAAATAGAAGTGTGGTGGAATGATTTGATCATCATCACTTGGATTAGATCATATCTTCTTGTGAGGTTTTCACTATCTTTTGAGGATGAGATTTTTGGGATGAATGGATGAATTTTGATGATTGGATAATCTTCTTTGTCTTGGTGCTTCTATGATTGGCATATCTTGGTGATTGAATATATTCTTGTTACATGTAAGTACTATTTCGATGTTATTCTTGTTATTTATGTTGCTCCATTCACAATGCTGGGATTTTCTCTATTCTAGGGTTAATTTGTTGCTTTTCTTGTAACAAAATTGTGGAAATTGAATCTCTAAATAGTGTTGTATCATGTATGGGCCATGTTTGAGTGAATGAATGTTCCTAGAGACAATCTTGTTGAATTTGTCTTGACAGGTCACCAAATATTGCTCAACAAAGTATAAATGACCTTGAAGTTGCTTCCATTAAGCCCTAAAGCCTAGCGAAGTTGCTTTTTAGGCCTCCTTGACAAGTGGAAATCAATTCAAACTCAAAATCTTCCATGACTCCATCTCTCCCAAAGGACAAAGCATTGGTCCTCCTCTGGTGATCACCTTAAAGCTCATATTTTCCCTTCACCTACCTCTTTTCTAGGTCTAACCCCACCAGGTCTCCTAGGGCATCAAATATCTTACAAACCATCCACTCAAAAATTTCGATCTCTTGGCATCTACTGCGTTAGTGAGTCTCCTAGGTGTCCTCCAAATTTGAAGCCATTTTGATGGTTGGATCCTGAGATATCCCAAGCCCTTACTCTGAGACTAAATTTTGCCCTTGGTTTCCTTAGGCTAGTAACCTCATTGGGCTCATTGCATTACCCTTCAGTGAAAATTCATTCTTTGATGCCCTTCTCCCCCCTAATTAGGTTAAGCACATCATTGGTTGCTCAATCCTATCCCCTTGACCTTACATGGGGTCCACTTGGTCCTGTGTGGTCCCATAACTTTGGAAGGCAATTCTTCAAAGACCATTTGGAAACCAAGTCTTCGCAAGGGTTTTTAGGACTAGGTCCCTCCTTAAGGAGTCTCATTTTCAAAACCTATTCCCTAGGACCCTCTTGGCCCTTCTTAAAGAGCAAGATGCCATAGACGAGGTGACAGTGGGCTATCCCTCCATTATTGCCCTTGACCTGGTAGTTTCCCTTCTAGAATCCCCTCCTATGACCCCTACTATTTTGAGTGGGAACACATACGATATTGCTAAGGGCTATGGACAACACATTGTTCCAACTCCAATAGATTCAAGTATTAATCTTCCACATCCGGTGCATTCAAAGCCTCATCTGCAAATTAAGTAATACACCTACATCCTCTTTTCATGGTTAGTGTTTCTTATGTCTCCATACCTTACGTCCATCATGGCAGTATATCATATACATAAATATATGGCTACAACATTCCCCCAACTATCAGTATTGACAATAATTCTCTTAAACTCAATCAGTTCCATATCAAATGATTAGAAGTTTATACCCCATAATTTTCCCTTATAAATCTAGCTTATACAAAAATTTCATGTAGTATGAAAACTCTATCTTCCAATTAAATTTGGTGTGAATTTTTTTATCTATTGCAGTACCTAGAAATTATTCTTTTAACTGTAAATTCAACTATGCAATTTATTTGCTACGACAAACAACTAATAAAATCACAACTTCAATTTTCACCATAAAAATATTGCAGAAAATAAAACACTGAAAACTGAGAAATTCTAGCACACACACAAGAATTTTAACATAGTTACTTTTGTACAATAATTTAGATGCTCAAAAGGCAATCTAATATGAGGAAAATACTGGCAAAATTATTGTGAGAATTTTCTCTCACCCCACAACGAATTTCTTCCTCCAAAATTACCTCCCTAGCCTCCACGCTGAGCCTCCTGTGTCACCCTCTACACAATGCTTACGCAAACCCTATGGGAATTTCGGCCTTCCTTCCTTTGTCTCTTCCCGGACCTGGAAAAATTCTTCCCAAAATGGCGTTACCCTCCTCTTCAACCTGCTACTCACCCTTTGAATCTATCTTCTTTTTTGAATAAGTACCACTCAAAAAATCAAACTGTCTGGGCAACTGAGTCTCTGCACTGGTGTATTCTCCATCACATCGATCTCCTCTTATAATCCATTGTTGGAGCACCAACGGCCAAGATTAAAACTTAATCAATGGCTAGGATCATCTTTCGATCGTTCCGTCTAAGTTTCTAGATGATTCGCACCTTATCTCAATTAACACCAATTAATTAGCCATATTCCCTAAGTTTAGACTTAGGAAATATTTAAAAAGCAGTTAATAATCTAATTGAGACACTGTGGAATTTTCAAAAACAATTTATTAAAGGTTTTGGTGATCTCATGTATTCTAGCCTCTCCACCAAATTTCGTGGCTAGAACACATCCGATGCTACAAAAACTAACACTCCCTCTTAGCGAGGAATGTGTTCTCGTGTTGCACATCTTGTCACAACATTTTGTCTTTGTATCATCTCTTATTACGTTGTTAATGTCTGCCTACTGCTACCCACCAATTTGGCACTTACTGCGCAACTCTGATATACGCTGCATCTGGGTTGCTGCTGACCTTGCTGTAATGTTGCCAACGCTACATCTGCACTACAAGTCCCTCTCATTTGTTGTTGTTGTAGTTGAGAATCATCCAAGGTAATGTGCCTTTGCTACTGAAACTGGTTCTCCACCATACCCATTTGTTCTCTAAAATAAACGAACTTAGCTCTTCCTAGAACTTTCGTGAGTATACTTGTAACCAACACTTCCATGGGAACATATTGTAGCTGGACTGCTCCATGTTGTACACAATCTTTGATGAAATGACATTGAATATCTATGTGTTTCAAACTGTCATGAAACACTGCATTCTCAAAGAGCTTTATGCAACTCTAATTATCACAGTATGCGTGAGACAAAGAGAGGCTGATGCAGTCCAGATTGGGCAGACGTTGGGGTTGCAGAGCAGTTTTGTGCTAAGGAGCTGCCGGAAGGATTTTCCGGGGTTTCAACCAGGAGATTTCTCTCAAACTGTGAGGTATAGCTGCTAAGGAAATTTTCTGTTGGGTAGGCCAGTTTCGACACTCAGATTGTACTCTGATATTACTTAATAAGAAAACCCTCAGATAGTTGCACTGGTTTTCCCGCATTGGGTTTTTCCAAGGACATTGGTCCAAAAATAATGGTGTCATGTGGTGTGTTTGTTCCTGTTTCTTTTAGTTGCTGATCTATAATAGGTTAAGCATGCACTAGTGTTTATTTTCAGTATTTACTTTGTAAATAACTTGTTAAAGAAAAATAACACGCAGGTAAGAATAAATCAGAAAAAGTGCATGAAGGGTTTCTAAACTAAGTAAACTTAGAAACTTCAACATCAACTAGCAATCTAATCTAAAGAAAACATTGGCAAAATTATTGTGATAATTTTCTCTCACCCCACAACTAATTTTTGCCTCCGAAATTACCTCCCTAGCCTCTACGCTCAGCCTCCTACATCACCCTCTGCGCAGTGCTTACGCAGACCCTATGGGAATTTTTGCCTTCCTTCCTTTGCCTCTTCTCGGAACTGGAAAACGTCCTCCCGAAATGTTGCTACCCTCCTCTTCCACCTATTACTCACCCTTTGACTCTATCTTCTCTGCTGAATTACTGCCACTAAAAAAATTGAACTGCCTTGGAAACTAAGTATCTGCACTGGTGTATTCTCCATCACCACATCGATCTCCTCTTATAATCCATTGTTGGAGCACCAACAGTGAAGATTAAAACTTAATCAATGTTGATTTATGGTAGCATCAAATGCGTTGTAAGCCTTAAAATTTGCAGGGAGGCTTGGACACATGTATTCCACAATACCTAGAAATTGTTTTGGGAAATTCCACCTTGAGACAGTTTTATTAAAATAATTAATTATTTTTAATGGGTACCTAATTCTAAACTTAGGAAATTAAAATAATTACAGGGTATTAATCAAACTATGGGTGAAACTTCTAGAAGAAGATGAGGATCAAAACAAAATAATCTGAGCCATTGATTAGAATCTAATCTGGGCCATTGGTTCTCAACTGGAAGATTATAAGAAGAGGCTTAATGGGCATTGGAAATCACATCGAGAGTAGATCAGAAGATCAAATTTCTAAAGCACAGCAGTTGTCGGAAGAGGAATTCGAAGTGATCTTTTGCAGTGAGGGGCAAGCATAGTATCCGAAGGGAAGTTTTCCTTGGCCAAAGAGTACAATGCAGAGAGGGCAGAACGACGTCCAGAGAGGCTAACGCTAGGCCATACAGAGTTATGTTATGGCAACGCAGATCTTGAGAGGGAGATCGAATTCTTGCTGAGGAAATCAAGTCTCAGAAGCCGGGGGTTGATGTGTGACACCGTGAGACTAAGAGAGTTTCTAGCCAGCAAAGGATCAAAAGGAGGGACAGCGCAGTCCCAGCAGAAGTGACGCAGAAACTACAATGGATTGACACATTTCTGCGCAGAGGTTGACGCAAAAGGGATGTAGAGGCTCATTTCCAAGTAGATCCGAGCCGGTTATTCCAGTGACAGGGTGAGATTATCTCACTATTTGTTTTGCCCAGTTTCTCTCTGTATCGAATAGTCAATTCAACATCCAACAAATTGTACTCAAAATTACTACAGCTTAATAATAAAACCCTAAGTTGTTGCAATGGTTTTCCCACACTAGGTTTTTTCGTGGACATTTGTCCAAAAATAACGGTGTAACGTGTTGTGTATTTCCTTCTTGCTTAGTTTCTTGTTTCCTCTTATAATTTAATTGGTGAAGACTGCAGTGTATTAGTTTCGATGTTTATTGTAGGAAACAGTAACTAATTTGTTCAGTAATTAACAAATATAAGGAGTTTAATCAGTTGTTGCAGTGATGATTCGGGTAATGTAATTTTCACGATCAATGGCTAGGATCATCTTTGGATTGATCCATGTGAGTTTCTATATGATTCTCACCTTATCTCAATTAATATTGATTAATTAAATATATTCCCTAAGTTTACACTTAGGAAATATTTAAAAAGTAGTTAATAATCTAAATGAGACACATCTAGGCGGAATTTTCAGAAACGATTTCTGGATTTTGGAGATCTCATGTATTCTAACCTCTCCACTATATTCCGTGGCTAGAACACATCTCATGCTACAAAAACTAACATTTGGCAGTCTGATGTCAATTGTTGAGGACCATGAAGCTCCACAAGTTTCCAAAAACTCTTACCTTGAAAGAAATGTGACAGAGAAAAGAAACCACTGTCCTCTTCATGTTAGTAGAGTCACCATGTCATCTTGCCATCACAAAGTAGAAGCCACATCATACAAAATAGTAGATAACAGTCCCAATCCATCCAGCCCAATGTCAACAGGACATTAATCAGCAGGGCCTTGGTTTAGACATTTGCACTTTAGCTTCAGATGAGGAGTGGAGATACATCTCTCCTCTCCTTGTGGCAGCTGCATCTTTGTGCAGACTATGTTTATTTATTGTCTCCCTCACTTTATAGGGGTTTCCTTCTTTGGATAACTCATTTGTAAGCCTATGCTTATGTCATTGTGTTTCTTCCTGCTCTTGTATGTATTTTTCATCTCAATTTAAGGGTGTCCTATGCAGTATGCGCCCCTCTAGTTTGGTTGGGCTGTCATTTTCAGTTGCAATCACTAGTCCCTTTGACGTATTTTGGCTTTTGGATAGCCAAACCTGGCTCATGGATAAAATATCCAAAATACTTAGAATATAAAAGTATTTATTTAAGATAAATAACTATATATTGAATAATTGTATAAGAATTGATATGGTAAGAATTACAAAAATAGGGCCCTGTACATATATCAGGTGTGAGTGCCCTTCCATAGAGTCATGTCATTTGAGACAGGTCCTTTCGTTAACAGTAATTATTGATTATTATTTATTATTTATGTTCATAACAGTTTTTATTAATATAAATTTCAATTTCAATTTCTCTCTTCTCAAAAGTTTTATTTCGGAAAAAGTGATGTAACAAATACTTGTCATTTACAAGGATACTATGATATCAAAAGATACAAATATTTGTATCATAAAATATTAGTTTCTACAGCGATACAAGTATTCTAATAAATAATTTCTACTGTTGTCACAATGGCATTTACTATTTCAAACATGTAGTAAAAGTGAGATGACAACTGGATATAGCTCCCTATTGGAATTAACTTCTAATCTTCTGATAAATAGAAGTTTTCATCTATTTTCACAAAGTAGAGAACAACCTTTTTTTATTAATGGATACTTTATTTTTCCATAACAAGTTGTGTTTACATTGACTTCACATGGTATAAAAATGTACATAGATAATGGATTATTTTAAACACGAACTAAAGTTAAAATATATTATGAGATACATGTTCCTAAATATCCAATCATGTTTACAAAAGAAAACAGTTATGCATTATCTCCGAAATTAATCTATGACAAGCATTGAGAGTTGCAAAATGCACATACAGGTATTTATTCAACAAGAAGGAACAAGAAATGCTCAAAATTCAAAGAAACATTGAAATCTTGCTTAACGAACAAGAGATGGTGTAGTTTCAAGAAAACATACATCATTGTCAACATCTCTAATAAAATCAATATCTTGTAACATACGTCCAAATCCTCTCCACCAAAGTCTAGTCCTTGCTCGCCCCTCCTGGTACTATATTAAAAAATAAATAAAAACAAGTAGAGAAAACCCTCTTTTTAAGTGAGTTAGATACAACCAATTAAAACAAAACATTCGCAAAGCTAAGCACCAAAAACCCTTAAATTAACCATGCACTTCTCTTATTAATTTTTCCAAAAGCCATCTAATGCTAAATTGTAGAACCACTACTTATTGCTATAAAATAAAATGCCATGCTAGTTTCTATTTACAGTAATGATTACAATACAGAGCTAAAAAGCACATAAATAAATGTGTCTAACTGAATTAAATTAATAACCACAAGACCCAATTCACTAGGTGGCTACATTATTGTACTAAGAAAAACTTAACAAGCAATTTTTATTATAAAATAATATAGTAGGAGATATGGGTGTAGCTGAAGTGACTAATCAAAGTTGTTACCCTCCCCACCCCAGTTCAAATTCCACTTCATTACATGTTTGCTATTAGTGAGCCAACTGTCGATGAGTTATAAATGATCTATTCATGAGTCGTCGGCTTCACATTGTATCCTAAAGAATTGAGGGTTCACCTTAGGTAGCATACTCAGAATGAGGGGAAGTGCCTGAGCAGTTTACATTGGGATATATTACCTTATTAAATAAATATATAAGCAATCATATAAACTATTTTCCATGAACAATTCTAATCAATGTCGTGTGTGTATCTTTGAAAAAGATAAACAATATCGAAGTTATTTCTTATGATAACAATTAATGTTTCATGGTTACTGTTACCCCCTAAAATTTAGGGGTAACTAAAGGAGATTTGTTTCACCTACAAACAGCAATTCCACAGATGAGACTTATAGCCTTCCATGGGCACTTGGCAAGAGATGCTTCCTACATTTGCTCAGCTCACATTTGATGATTGTGCAGATAAGGATTGATATATATTGTACACTCTAGATTTTATTACATTGCTTCATATTGGGTGTTGGTCTTGTTTCCCCCTGTTGTCACTCAAATTGTACAAGCAAGATGTGACAACGCTTAGGACAGGGGTTGTCACTCTGATCCACACCCTCTTCATTCTAGTTGTCTCCCTACAGTAAGCTATGGGGGGTAGTCCCTATGAAATGTGAAGATACAAGACTCATCGACAACTGACAAGTCCGGGAGACAAAACTGAATGGCCTAGCAACTTGGTCAAATTAGTAAGTTTAAGTATTTGATTAGATTACTTTGAAATACCAATGCCTTAAATGAAGTCAAATTACTTACTTTACGATAAATTAATTACCAAGTTACCAGATGAACAGTTGTTGCCATAGGATGCTCCACTATCCTATACGAAATGCAACACCTAAAATCTAAGTGAAATGCAGAATCTTGGTTTATTTTAAATTAGATGCCTACTTAAGTGAATCATTCTTCTCAACT
Organism: Pinus taeda; assembly: GCA_000404065.3. Classification (NCBI taxonomy): domain Eukaryota; kingdom Viridiplantae; phylum Streptophyta; class Pinopsida; order Pinales; family Pinaceae; genus Pinus; species Pinus taeda. The sequence goes on from APFE031565921.1 coordinate 145,851, forward strand.
ATTTTAATGCTAGTCTCTAGAGTAGGTTGTGAGAGAGAAACCCAGGGGAAGATAACAAAGGCTATATTAACGATACCTCCCTTGGAGTTCTAACCACTCGATGCCTCCGGTGTTGCAGAGACTGTGGCTTTGACGACTGCAAGGCCACCATGTTAACCACTAAAGAGGGTCTACGCTTCGCAAACTGGGTGAGAAAGGTCCTATCTTTATATTAACCAAGCTTGTGCTTGGAGGTGACTTAGTTAACGCAACACTAGTCGTAAAATGTGACTGCACAATATGAGTGAATACTCTTAAGGTGAGATTGTTAAATGTTCTTAAGTACTTAAAGATGAGTAATGACAATCTTATAACAAGTTCAATTTATAACAAGTACTTAAAAATGAATAATGACAATCTTCACCACAAGAGAAACTATTCAATGAACACCAGAAAATGTTGCCAAGATTACCAATATCACAATGGACAATTATTCATGAAATGACAATAAATAAACAAGTTCAATGTTTCTTATCACAATTATCCACCTCCAAGATTTATAATGCCAATGCGCCAATTATATAAGAGAGAAAAATTGAATTCCTTATGAACACAATTTGTTTACTTCAAGATTTCTCTTATCTCAATTATGATTAAACAAGAGCTTTAAGAGTGATTTAGATTAACAAGATTGCAAATCCACAAGAATTGATTATTACACAATAATGATGAAGAGAAATATATTAACCAATGACAGCAATGACAAACTAGAGGTATTATTTTAGAAACAATGTCACAATGATAATAGCTATCGATGAGGAAAGAGAGCATTAATCCATAATGTTACCCTTTAAGCCGATTTCATCAAACAATTGCCAATTTAATTAGAGCACTTATGTTTGTTAATGCAATTAAAGATATGTTTATGCAAGAGTGCAAATGGATGTCAATGATGCAAGAGATGCAAAAATGCAATGAAATGCAAGATGGGGCAGCCAACAGACCAATGATTGCAACAATAAGAAAAACACCCAATTTCACTAGAAAACACTTATTCAAGATGCACAAGATGCAAGGAACAAGAGCCAAGTGAAATCAGAGGACTGTCAACTTCTTTTAACACCACTGTAGTGTTTTTATGAAATCCTATGCTGTATATATCAGACCTCAAATTATTATTACAGTCGTCAAGAAATGCAAGCCCAACTAATGCAAGTGATATGCCAATGAAGAAATATGCTTGCAAATTGATTATTATACCAATGTTATGTTATTTTACCACTGTTGTAGGTGATTTTATGGCTGTAGCAAACATATCAGATTTGGAAATTAACCCACAGTCCACAAAAATTCACTTATATGCATTCAATTTGACTTCAAAATAAATTCTTAATGTCTTAGGTAATTTATTAGTTAATTTAGGCTTATCTGAGATGTGTTTAGGCCTTGAATACACTGTTGTCATAAAATGCTAAAGAATCATAAATGAAGACAATCATGACAAAGAGGGCTTAGAGAGCAAACCAAGAGGACTAATGGCCTTTCAGGTAATTAGAGCTTCTTCTAATGCACTTGACCACCTACAACCACAAAGTTAGCTCCAGAATCGTTGCAAAACAATTTGTCAGACATGAAATACTAATGCAAAATCAACCAATGACTAAAGAATGGCCAAATGAGGATTAGAAGGATAGGCTAGGGCTAGAAGAGGGCTAAACATGAGGCTATAAGGTAGGAAAAGGGGAACGATGGAGGGAGAAAGGCCTAAAAAGGCTTGTGGCCAAGGGAAAAGAGCCAATGGAGGGGGGATGAGAAGGTTTCAGGCCCTCCTAGGGCCACGACAAGGCTTAAATGTCTGCGGCTAGAGGGGGCAGCCCTCTAAAGGTTGTGAAAAGGGCAAAGGAAGCCCTAAAAGGGTTGTCGCTAAGCCTAAAAAGCTAGCGGCTCAAGGGGAAGCCCCTTAGGGGGTTGCGGCCTTAGGGAAAGGGCCTTTAAAAGCCATGGCTAGCCCTAAAAAGGGTTGCATCTCACCCAAAGTGATCGCTAGCGCTCATAGCTAGCCCTAACGAGTTAGCGGCTAGGCTGAAAAGGAAAGCCAAGGGCTAGAAAAGCCCTCTAAGGCTCACGGCTATGGTAGAGGAGGAGAATGGCTAGGCCTATGGGCCTTAAAAAAATTTCGAAACCCCTGCAATTACACAAAATGCAAATAATCACTTCAAAATGTTGGATGACTTCCCTTCTTCAATTGGACATTGAGTTTCTGGAAGTTGGGGTCCGGGGAGGCTAAATCTTACCCTCAAGGGCCTAGATCAACCTTCCTTGCTTGGAAGAATAGCCCAGAAAATAGTTGTTGCTTCAAAACCTTGAGTTGTCACTTGCACAAACGAATAAAAGAATTCCAAAACCCTAAATATATATACAAAATTATAAAGCCCCAAATGCCCAAGTGCTGCGAAATAACAAGGGTTACAAAAATAATTTACAAAATATTAAGAAATGTACAATATTTACAAAATAGAATTACAAGCCCTCATTAGCATATTAATTCTTTTTAGCCCAAGATCAAATAATAATTTTATAAATATTTTTTAAATAAATGACAATGGATGAATGATTTCGAAAGATAGATTGGCCAAAACTCTTAATTTACCACAATGATATCTTATATCCCAAACATAGTTGTCTCATCCCCACAGTCTGAAATATGATACCAAGGATTAGCGTACCTATAAATCTCTATAATGTTGATCTGGGGTAGTATCGGATGTGCTCTAGCCACGAAATTTGGTGGAGAGGTTGGGGCACATGAGATCTCCAATACCCAGAAAGGGTTTAGGCAAATTCTAAACAGATCAAGAGATATTAAAATAATTAATATTTTTAATGGGGTCCCTAAGTCGAAACTTAGGGAAAATAAAATATTAATGTGTATTAATATGAATCGGTGTTAAAATGGTCCAAAAGACATGGATCAAGCCAGATCTAATCTTAGTCGTTGATTAGGGACTTAATCTCAGTCGTTGATATGTCAACAGGAAAAGTATAAGAGGAGGCTTGAGAGTCACTTGGAAAACACACCAAAGTAATCAGTCATTATATTCTCTAGAGCGGGGTTTGCTAAGAGAGATAGAATCAGTGATCGGAGAGCAGCTGAGGGGCACTGAGTACAGAGAGGCAGAGAGGCAAAGATAGTGTCGAGAGAGCAACAGAGCAGCCAGAGAGAGTGACGCAGGAGCAGCCAATGCTCACGCAGGGCCACACTGAGGCAGCTAAGCGCTGCGCAGAGCACCAGAGAGGCCAACATAGCTGATGCAGAGGGTCAAAGAGCTAACCCAGGGCCTCCTAAGGCTGACACAAGCCAAGTTAGGCTGATGCGAAGCCAGCGCTAGCTAGGAGAGGCTGACGCAGTCCAAATTGGGCAGACGCTGGGGTTTCTGGGGCAAATTGGCGCTGAGTAGCTGCCGGAAGGATTATCTAGGGTTTCAGCCAGTAGATTTGTCACAAACTGAGAGGTATTACTGCTAAGGAAATTCTCTGTTGGGTAGGCCAGTTTCGGCACCCAGATTGTACTCTTATATTGCTTAATAAGAAAACCCTCAAATAGCTGCATCGGTTTTCCCACATTGGGCTTTTCCGGGGACATTAGTCAAAAAATAATGGTGTCATATGGTGTGTTTGTTTTTGTTTCTTTTAGTTGTTGATTTGTAATATGTTGAGCATGCACTAGCGTTTATTTTTAGTATTTACATTGTAAATAACTTGTTAAGGAAAATAACAAGTAGGTAGGAATAAATCAGATTAAGTGCATGGAGGGATTCTAACTAAGTAAAATTAGAAACTTCAACATGGTATCAGAGCGTGATTGTAGATCACAGGAGGACTAAAGGACATCAGCTGAGCGGAGCAATAGCAGTAGAAAACAGTTGTCCCGAGGTGACAAAAATTGTTTCTAGCAACGCAAAAACCAAGGAGAGTGACGCAAAGCCAGACAGGGCTCACGCAGGGCCACGCAGAGGCGGTTGGGAGTTGTGCAGAGCGTCAGAGAAGCCAGTGTTGCTAACACAGAGGGTCAGAGGGCTGATGCACACCAATCCGAGGTGACGCAGGGCCAGCGTGAGGCAGAGAGGGGCTGACGCAATCCACAAATAGCCAATTTTTGGGGTTTAGAACGCTGCAGGAATATTGCAAAGTGGAGTTGGTGAGGTACTGTAGTCAGAATAGTACCTGACAGAGCAGGGCCAGAGGAGTTGCTACCAAGGGTTTCTAGTTGAGGAACCCGGATCAGTGGTGTGGTTGCACAAGACGACCAGAGTAGAGAGCATCTCGACAAGCGGCAAAAGCATTTCTAGGAGGGAAATCAGGACTCAGAGGGAGTCCAGAAGAGAACTTCCAAACGGCAAGTAGAGACTCATAGGAGTCGAACGGAGAACTTCCTGGAGGGAAGTAGAGGAGCATCATGGCACTACACGGAGTAAGGGACAAGGATAGATTGGATGGAGCATCGAACTTCGCAGTCTAGAAGCCCAAAATCTTATCCGTACTTGACAGGAATCATGTCAAGAACTTCGCCTTGAAGGTAATATTTGTCCCAGTCGACCCCAGTGATAATGACAGATACAAGGAGGCGATGGCCAGGGCCAAGAGCATTATCCTTGATGGGGTCAAGGATCATGTAGTACCCCACACATAACCGAGAAGGAAACGGAATTTGAGATATGGGAGGCTCTCAAGAACTTGTACCAGCATACTTCTGTGAAGAGAAGAATGTTGCTTGAGAATCAAATGAAGAAGGGACAATCGATTGACACTTTCCTCGGAGGACTGAATGAGATCTGAGGCGAGTTGACTGCTATAGGGGCAACACCGGATCAGGAGCTAATGGTGAGGATAGCCCTGAAACATGTCTCAGAAAACTAGGAAGTATTTGTCCAGAGTATACTGGGCAAAGGGACACTTCCACCTTGGGACGAGATGTGGGAAGCTCTTCGCCAGGAAGAGATCAGACGGCAATCGAAGACGGGTAGCAGCAGCAAGGGGATCAAAGTCAAGCAGGAGGAGGAAGATGTGGCCCTAGCATCTGAGAGAAAGCAAGAGAAGCAAAAGAAGAAAGATCTCTCCAAGATCAAGTGCTTCCACTGTGGCGAGCTAGGTCATCATGCAACCCAGTGTTCAAGGAAGAAGAGTAAGGGAGAGTATTTTGAGACTAAGGCAGCACCAACATGGGCAGAGAAGAAATTTTTGACAGACGATCATTGTGCAATGAGTGCACACGCACCACTTGAGCGGAAGTGGGGAGATATCAAGCTGTAGTCAAGAGGACTATAAGCGATGAGGGGCAGGATCCTTGAGGTACCCAGCCTCTTGGATTAGACCTTGCTACAGGAGCCCCGATGAGGAGTAGCAGGACTGGCTAAGTTGGGTAGAGATGGATGCGGATGGAGCGGCAGAGAAAGCTACAGTGCAGGAGTCCCGAGACAGTGTGAGGCTAGCAGGCTACAGCAGTGCAAGAGGTACAGGAGTGTTGCACCAGTGCAAGATAGCACAGAGAGGTGTGCAACGGTGCGAGATGTAGGGAGTTGTTGCAGCAGCGCAGAGGTCAGAGAGGGAGCACTTGTCAACGAAAGAGGGAGCTTCAACGTCAGTGGGTGTCTCTAGCCCAACAGGGAGGTCAGATTAGGAGATCAGTTACTTACTTCTCTGTAACTGAGTTGTAGTGCAACAGTGGGCAGCACGATGCAGCATAATGAGAGGAGGTGCAGTGCAGATGCAATGCTAGGAGAAAGGACCAGCAATAGCACGGATGCAGAGGGAGTTGTCGTACAGATGCAGCAGTGGCAGTGGCAGAACCATGGGCAACAGTACAGGATGCAACAGTGCAGAGGATGTTGGGCAGGAAGGCCTAGCATCAACACAGGTACCGATGCCGAATGATCAAAGTAATACTCAGTGAGGAGTATTGCTAGAGCACAGTCCTCGCTAAGAGGGAGTGTTGATTTGGGGTAGCATTGGATGTGCTCTAGCCACGAAATTTGGTGGAGACGTACAGCACATGCGATCACTACCCAGAAAGAGTTTGGGCATATTCTAAACAGATCCGGAGATATTAAAATAATTAATATTTTTAATGGAGTCCCTAAGTCAAAACTTAGGGAGAATAAAATATTAATGTGTATTAATATGAATCTGTGTTAAAATGGTCCAAAAGGCATGGATCAAGCCAGATTTTATCTTAGCTGTTGATTAGGGACTTAATCTTAGCCGTTGATATGTCAATGGGAAAAGTATAAGAGGAGGCTTGAGGGTCACTTGGAGAACACACCAAAGTGATCGGTCATTCTATTCTCTAGAGCGGGGTTTGCTAAGAGAGATAGAATCAATGATCAGAGAGCAGTTGAGGGGCATTCAGTACAGAGAGACAGAGAGGTGGAGATAGTGCCGAAATAGCAGCAGAGTAGCCAAAGAGAGTGACGCAAGAGCAGCCAGTGCTCACGTAGAGCAACGTAGAGGCAACTAAGTGCTGCGCAAAGCACTAGAGAAGCCAGCGTAGCTGACGCAGGGCCTCCTGGGGCTGACGTAGGGCCAACGCTGGGCTAGGAGAGGCTGACGCAATCTAGATTGGGTAGACGTTGGGGTTTTTGGGAAAGATTGGTGCTGAGTAGCTACTAGAAGGATTATCCGGGGTTTCAGCCAATAGATTTGTCAGAAACTGAGGTATTACTGCCAAGGAAATTCTCCGTTGGGTAGGTCAGTTTCGGCACCCAGATTGTACTATGATATTGCTTAATAAGAAAACCCTCAGATAGCTGCACCGGTTTTCCCACATTGGGTTTTTCCGGGGACATTAGTCCAAAAATAATGGAGTCATATGGTGTGTTTGTTTCTGTTTCTTTTAGTTGTTGATCTGTAATATGTTGAGCTTGCACTAGTGTTTATTTTCAGTATTTACATTGCAAATAACTTGATAAGGAAAATAACGAGTAGGTAAGAATAAATCAGATAAAGTGAATGGAGGGTTTCTAACTAAGTAAAATTAGAATCTTCAACATATAATCTTCTGAAGATAAAATCATTAGATCATATGGTGAATCAGATCACCTAATATAACTCGTACTAATAGAATGTTTTTATCACTGACCAATGAAATAACAATTTAAAAAATTATTCAGCTCAATATAGGATAACACATAGCTAACACATACCACAGATCAACAGATAGAAGATCACCATCAACTGAACCCCAAAGTCTTTCTATTATGATAAAAAATGTTCCGAGCAGAGCAGTAGCTAAATACCAATGTTGCAATTTTTTTCTCATCCAAAGATCATCCTACAAATAGAACCTAAATGGCTTCTTTATATAGAGAAGCCTCTCCAAGTGGAAAATAACAGCTAGTTGGCTTGATCCTAGTCAAAATAATTTCGACCGTTGAAAATAGTTTGATCATATTTTAATCTCCACTGTCAATTTTGAGGAAAAAATCGAATTTCTCTTAAACACCATTCTTTATTAATCCAAATATTAATATTTTGGATTAATTTCCTTAAAAAATTGACTTTGACTTAACCACCAAGGTCCAAGGTCTCAAATTTTCTTAAAATATCCATTTTTCCCTTAGTGAGGGGCTTCCAAAAATTGACTTCTTTTTTACCCACGAATTTTTTTATTATTTTCCACTTGGGAAGAAAATAATTTCTCTATAATTAATTTTCTAGCTTAGGATTTTAATTTCATTTAGCCATAAAAATTAATTAATTGACTCTATAGAGGATTTAATAATTTTTCCACACTCAAATATTTTAGCCATTGTGTCTAACCGTGAAGGACCATGCACTAAAATATTTTTTACATCAATAATTACGATATCAACCCTTCAAAGGTGGAAACACCTTTTAGACGTAGACCCTCAGTAATTTACCCAATTCTGCGACATAATATGATCTAGTATGAAATCAAGTGTGCTTGTAATAAAATAATTTAGCTATGGTGTCTGACTGCAAAAGACCATGCACTGAAATTATTCCCAAACACACTTTTACAGTAAACTCGATATAACACTAGGACTCACCTAAGACCTTGTCAACGAATTCTATCCTAGCGTTGGGGCTTAAGCTGGAAAAAAACTCTATCGATTAGGCGTGTTTACAAACACACATAATTCGGGGAGGTTAAAAACCTTCTATGCTAAACCTGCAACCACAAACATTAGCACTTATATTCAAATTCTAACATATAAATACCTTCCAACGCATGCGGCTAAGGCTTAGAGAAGAAAGTGATGCCCAAAAGTGACACCTAGCAAATCAAAATTCTCATTCATGTGATCATAGGCCTGCAAATATAAGTATTAGCACAAAATTTGACAAATTTTTAAAGTCAATGTCAAAACCCTCCAAAGAGTTGCGATTATGTCTTTAAGAGCCTTTTAGGCCTACAGCTAAGGATAATAGTCTCTCTAAGCCTGCAGCTAGGGCCTGGAAGGCCTCTTACCCTTGCGGCTACCCCAAAAATCTTCTTCTACTAGCCTGCAACAAAAAATGTTAGGTTTATGCTCAAAACTCATAATTTAAACTTAAAGCCACAAACCTTTGCAAAATTTGAAATGCCAAGCCCTTATTGTAAAACCCTTGACGCAAATAGCCTTAAAGGGCTAGAGACCTCCAAATCGGGAAGAACGCTGAATTATATAGGTTGGGGCTTGATAGATCAAGGCCTTCCATGGCCAAATCTGAAGTTAAATCTTTCTCAACCCTATTCTTCTAACTGGATAGCATTTCTAGAGGAAAATAAGTGCCCAAACCCTAGCCTTTTACAATAGGTGAGGGCTAGGGCCTTAAGAAAATGGGAATCATCCCTAATTTGAAAATAATCCACCTGCAAAAATGAGCTTAAAAACGCTAGATGTATAGGGTTTGTGAGTCCAATTTTCCTCACAAAATCGAATCTCCTTGATCCTTAAAGTAAAATATGCGTGCAAACTAATTTATGAAGAAATCCTTGTCTTTTTTTTCAGATCTGCAAGGAAACAAACTGAAAACCCCAAGGAATGCAATATATAGAAAAAGAAAAAATTAGAAAATAAATACAAGGGTTAGTAAAAATTTATTTACAATATTCACAAACAAAATTCAAGCTCTAAATGGTAGATAAATTTTTTTAGCCCAAATAAAAATTTGAGAATCACTGATGGAAATAATTTTTCACTAATATATTGGCCAAACCCTGCACCACAAATCGTTAGATAAGCTCAGAGTTCAAACAAGATGTGATCAACTCAAAGACCATGTACTTTGGGGTTGCCCAAGGGCTGAATCACCTAAAGATCTCTACACACTTCAAAAGATAAATTATTAGCCTCAAAGGGGTTCGATTCACACAAATAAACCCAAAGATCTGGAGATACCTGCCAGATCTACAAGATCTAATGTGTTTACCCTAGCCCAATACCTAAAGCAAGATACATGTGCTAATAGATAATCCAACCACTGGCTATGAGATAATAGTTTTCAATAAGCACAATATTAGAGCATTAATATCATTCAGCACATACTATGAATCATTAAGAAAGAGACACCTTGAACTGAAACCCCAAAGACTTTTATTAAAAAAAGTCCAGAAGAGCTTAGCTCGGTACATCGAACAATTTTTTGATGAGTACATGATGATCAATGAGGAGATCAATAGCTTCCTTATATAGATAATGAGAGGATCAAACCCCTCCAAGTGGAAAATAATGGCTAGTTTTGTTGATCCTTGCCAAAATAATTTGATTTGTCAATCTGGAAGAGAAATTCGAATTTCCTAGCAAACCTTTTTTTCGTGCTCCAAAAATAATATTTTGAACTTTCAACCTCAAAAAATTCCCTTTGACTTAACCACCATGGTCCAGAGGGTAAATTTTTCTTAAAAGTTTTATGTTTCCCTTGATGGATGACACCAGAAAATTAACTTTTTTTGGACCTACGAATTTTTTAGGGACTTCTGATAATTTTCCACTTGGAGATAATTTAATTTCTATCAAATTAATTTTTAACACAATTTAATTCATTTTTTGGCTAACTAATTTCTTTTATTTTTGCCAGAAAAAATAATTAAAAGACCCTAGAGGGAAATTACACATTTTTCACCCTCAAAGTGGGCCTAAAAAAGTATTTTGGTAATGGTGTTCTAATTATGAGGAACCATTCACCAAAAATATTTCCTAGAAATATTTTTTTACATGAAGATTTTACAATGTTCAACCCTAGAAGGGGAAATTTACAATAGACAGACCCCTTAAAACTTAACCAAAATCTACGCCTCAAGACACATGACCTAGTATGATAAAAAGACATCAACTCAATAACACTAGGAGTCAACTAAGACCTTTGTCAATGAGTTCCACCCTAGCTTTAGGGTATATCTAGGAGAAAAACTCTATCAATTATTCGTGTTTACAAACACAAATAATTTGGTGAGGTTAAAAAAGTCCCTAGAATGAAACCCTTTGAGGAGAATCATATGCTTGCCTAGGTGTTGTTCCATGGCTGAATAGTCATACTAGAATCATTTTTACAATAATTTGCAAAATTTGGGATTACAATGACGATGATGACTCAAAAGTTTTATTCCATTGCTTTGCACTCTGTCTTCTAGAATTGTTGACATGTACATGGTCAACATCTGGCTCTACATGGGGACATCTTGCTTTATCAAAGGAATGTGAGTATCCACAATCCTGAATCCAAGAAAACAAAGAAACATTAGGTAGATATCCATTCTAATAGACATCAAAATCATCATATATAACATCTACTGCTAAAATAGAAATCCTATTCTATCAATACAGAAATGAAATCTGAATCTAATAACATATAAATATAGATGCTGAAATAAAAACCTATTCTAATGACATAAATATAATTTATGTCTATTAGGATAGGGTCAGAGATACAGTACAAAATATGCCCCATGGCATCAAATGTCTTCAATAAAGTGCATGCCAAGAACCTATCGACTTTCACATAGATACATAGGTCGTTGCCTGGATGTGTCGTGCTAGATTCTGGAGATGCTAGGACTTTGACTTATCTAAATATCATGTTGTCCCTAGCCATCAGATGCATCAAACGTCTTCCTTCTTCTTTTCTGCTTTCAGAATTGTGTAAGCTTGACCTTATTTATCATTGGTGATTCATCTTTTCTATCCCTTTTCATTTTTTTTCTTTTCTTTTTAGTAGACCATGATGCTGATGATAATATGACCCAAGTAGACTGTTACCCACTACCTGTGGGTAGTATGCATAGGAGATTTTTTTTCTCCTAGATGATCCTCAGTTGGCAGCGAGCAACCCCTTGCAGCCACCAGATAGTGTCATGTGCCATTATCTCTGCCATTTGAGCCAACCATGTGGTCCCTCCACCATTTGTTATGATCATATGTTTGAAGGTGGGCCTCCTGACCCCGAAGGTATGACTTTTCATTGGTATAGGTGAAGTAATTTTCCTTACTTATCATGGACATTTTTGAGCATGGATTGGTGGGGGGATTCGGTGGAAAGAGTGGGCTAGGTCTGTACTCTTGTCTCTTATGCCCGATTTGGTGGTTGGCCTTGTATCCTAGTCCCGTGGGATCACCTTTACTGGCCATTAACTTTAGGGTTGGCACTACATGGGAAATTCTGATTCTGTTTGTGTGGTCCTGCTTCCCCAACACAATATACATCATTCCCCTCCGCCACAGGGGCTTCACTGGGGAGAAATACCATACCACATGGGTATATATTGGGGGATATATATTGAATCAAAAATGACATAATATATTGAGCATATAATAGGGGGTAAAGGGTTTTTATATTGGCAGGTATAAAAAATAGAGCTCAAAGTTAATTAAAAAATACAAAGGGGTATACAAAATGTTAATGAAAAAATGGATACCTACAATATCTAGTGCAAGTAGGGGTTTTTTAAATTGGGAAGGTTTATTGGGTCTGTATTGGTAGAGGGTTAAATAATGTGACTTTTAGAGGTATTTTCCAATATGTAGTCAAAATAAGGGTATTGTTTAGTATGCCACGAACGCACATGATATGTTAGAGGTTCATTGAGTGAAGCCCTCGTGCCCTCCGCTCACTTTAACCCCATTCATCATTTTTCCCATCTGAGTCCACATGTGTCCACTAGGTCCACATAAGGTTAGCCTTCCCCCTCCCCTTATCCACACTTTGGGTCAAGCCTGAAATAATGCCCGGAGGTTGATGTAGCTAAAAAGAAAAGAAAAAGCATAATTTGGCCACTCTCAACAAGAAATGTACCACAAAATGCAAAAGATGGCTAGGACATGCAAATTCAGCATGTGGGCAAAAGTCAAACATGAGCTCAACCCCTTATCCATGGCCATCACCGTGGTTCCTGTGGGCCCTTGATGAGCCCCCCTCCACATTAAGAAACCCATGATTGTCCCAACCCCTCGTGGGCAATGAAATTCCACATCTTAAAAGGGGGTACCTACTGCTATACCCTACACAGCATGTTGTCATCCCCTAGGACCCCGAGCAGTTATGAAGAAAAATCTATCCAAGGCAAAAGGCATATGAAGAAGGGTGGAAGAACAAAGGTCTATGTAACTGATGTACACAAGACATGACAAAAACATGTTGCCCCATGTGCTTGGTCTTCGATATGTGTAGGTAACAAGTCTGCGGTACTAAGAGATTGTTGGTGTTCTCATGACCTCTCGATCGAGTAGCTTGTGCACCTTTCCAAGACCTCATGTCCCAGTTGGAGCCAGATGTTTCCCACTACCTGTGGGTAGTATGCATAGGAGAAACGTTTTCTCCTAGATGGTCCTCAGTCAGTAGCCAATAGCCCCTTGCAACCACCAGATAGCTTGATGTGCCATTATCTCTTCCACTTGAGTCAGCCATGTGGTCCGTCCCCCATCTGCTATGATAATATGTTTAAAGGTGGACCTTCCGACCCCGAACGTATGAATTTTAATTGGTATCATTGAGTAATTTTCCTTACTTGTCATAGACACTTTTGGGCATGGATTGGTGGGGGGATTTGACAGACAGAGTAGGCTAAGTCTATATTCTTGTCTCCTCTGCCCGATTTGGTGGTTAGCCTTGTATCCTAGTCTTGTGGGATCACCTTTATTCTCCATTCGCTTTAGGGTTGGCACTACATGGGAAATCCTGAATTTGGTTGTGTGGTCTTGCTTCCCCAACACCATATGCATCATTCCCGTCCGCTCACTTTAGCCCCATTCATCATTTTCGCGTCTGGGTCCACATAGGGTTAGCCTTCCCCCTCCCCTTGCCCACACTTTAGGTTGGGCCTGGAATGTGCTGAGAAATCTAGGGTAGTTAAGTGAGGTGATTTCTTTTACATGATAACTGATTATGATGTATTTTTACTTTACTTGATTAGCTTCTTCTTCTACTTATTATAATTCGTGTTCTTCTATCATCAACTAGTTACCAAAAACAAAAGAACAATGAGACAATATGACACAAGATGTAGGCGATCAGCCAAGCCCAAAACCTCTCCAATCTTGAGAGGAAAACTCAAACAAATTCTTCTTCTTATAGAAACTTCAATTGACGAATTCCAAGACATGACAATGACATTCTTGACTTTATGACAAACCTAGAAGCACTCAATGGGTGCTTGACCTATCAAATAATTTTTTTTGAGCATGAAGCACATGCCTCAAGACTCACGATAATAAATTTATTTTTCCTTTCGTAAAATCATAATTACATATGTCATTATGAAGACTGAACCTAGTTACATATTTCAACACTCCCTCTTAATTAGGGAGGTATTCATAATTCATATGAGGTACTCAAACATTCTCAATATGAAGAATCCTCATAAGAAGAGCAGGATTGGTAACTCCTCTGTGTAGCATCATATGATCCAGCATTGTCACATAGAAATGCCTTGACTAGCAGCTCTATCTCTCCACAAGATAAGTGCACAATGTTGGTGAGACCAATGATTTACAAACACCTTCATCATTCTCTTCAAGGAGCATACCCCACTCGGGTGTTCACAGGGTATGTCCTTCCAGGACTATCCTTATCTTGGATTCTCAGTCGTCAAAGAATATCGGTCCTTCACGACTACTCTTATCTTGGATTCCCTACAACATCCTCAAAGACTATCGGATGCCAAATGTTTACCCAATCCTCCATTCTTTCTTCCCAAATGAAGACAAGAATGATGTGTCTAGCTCTCCCTCTCAACTAGGGAGGATATGCCCATTCTTATGAAGGAATGTACCCATTCCTATAAAAGGAATGTACCCAAGATCCCTCTTAAAAAATGAAGCAACAAAACTTATAGCTTGTTGGCTTTAATGCAAAAATACACAAGAGGTATTTGTAATAATAATTTATTAGATATCAAAATGTACAAGTGATGATAGGATGTTACAATGATGACCTGCATATATACTAGGCAAGTGTCCTTCACGATAAGGCATGTCTTTTAGACGCGCCTTTTCACTTAACTAATGACTTCTTAACCTAATCATTACTTGATTACTTAGTATTTATATTATTTATATTTATTTATTGTGTTATAAATTATATTCATAACAGCAGTGTACATTCAGAACAGTACTCCTCATAGAGCATTGGGGAAGAAAACGCTAGGAGTCTTCACAGGGAAGAAGTCAGAAGTCAGCGACCTTAGAATTTTTGGCAGCATTGCTTATTGTCACGTGCCAGATGGTAAAAGGACCAAACTAGATCACACTACAGAGAAGAGGTTTTTCGTTGGGTACAACAAAATCTCAAAGGCATTCAGAATCTACATTCCTAGCAATAGGAAGATAGTAGTAAGGCAAGACGTGAAGTTCATAGAGGGCCGAACTTTTAGGAAATCTCGTGAGATAACTGATCAAAATTAGTCAGCAGAAGCTCCTTTAGTCCAGCACTAGGGGCAGCCAGTGGGACAACCAGGGGACAATCACAAGAGTCAAGTACTGTGACTAGTACCAGTATTTCCTCAGGTGCACGAAATCTAGCGAGTTCTCAGCAAATGGAGCCGCAGAGACATGATGAGGAAGAGCTGGTAGAACCTACCACAACTAGTGGTCGAGCCAGCAAAGAGGTTCTTCAGACAATAAGAGATGCAGAGGAATTTATTGGAACTCCTAGGATGAGCAAGAGATAGCGCAGACAACCTGACAATTACCAAGCATTAGTAGCTCAGGTTGCAGAACCTTCCAGCTTTCAGGAGGCCGCATAGCATCAAGTGTGGGTAGATGCCATCGTAGAAGAGTAAAGCTCTATCATGACAAATGATGTTTGGGAGGTAGTGCCTAGGCCAGAAGACAAATTAGTTGTAGGTTCAATGTGGATCTATAAGATTAAATATGCACAAAAGGAAGGGATAGATTATGAGGAAACCTTCACCCCAATTGCAAGATACACTTCTATCTAGTCAGTTATATCTCTAGCAGCTCAGATGGGATGGCAAATTCACCAGATGGACATCAAGAAAGGCATCGTGTGTTGATTTTTGGTAGCATCAGATATGCTCTAGCCTTGAAATTTGGAGAGGCTAAAGCACATGAAATCTCCAAGACTCAGAAATCGTTTTGAGAAATTCCACTTGAATGAGGAGTTATTAAAATAATTAATATTTTTAATAGGTTCCTAGGTCTAAACTTAGGAAAATAAAAATATTAATGGGTATTAATAAAGATAAGGGTGAGAAGCTTCTAAGAGGCGAGGATCAAGTCTGTTTTAATCCTAGCTGTTGATTAGGGACTGAATCTAGGTCGTTGATTCGTCAACAGGAAAAATATAAGAGAAGACTTGAGGATCATTTGGAGATACACCGGCAGATACTCAGTATCTCAAGGAAAATCGATTCTCAAGTAGAGGAGATTGATTTCAGAGGGAGAGTTGCAGGGTGAAGGAAGAAGAGGGCATTAGCAAGAGGAAGTGACAAAGGAGGAGGTGACGCAGGGACAATGGGAGATAGCGCAGAGAGAGACACGGTCTAGAGGAGAGACGCAAAGCCCATGCAGACAGAGGCAAAGCCTACGCAGAGGGACGCAAAACCACGCTGGGCCACGCAAGGTGACGTAGTCGTGACACAGAAGTGGGAGCAGGGTCTCCAAAGTGTCAGAAGGTCTCAAAGGGAAAGTCTCGGGTGTTTTCTTTCAGTTTCTCTATAAAATCATTCCTTATAAAAGCAATTGTTGTGAAGAATAATAAAGCCCTCATCTGCTCCATCGATTTTCCCACATTGGGCTTTTTCGGGGACAATTGTCCAAAAATAATTGTGTTGATGTGATTAGTTCTTGTGCATGTATTTTTTCTCTAGGTAATTGTGTAATAACTAGAGTAGAATTTATTTTAATATTTACTGAAGGGATTTCGTAAATAACTTATTGTGAATAATAAGTAGGTGAAATAAATCAGTTGTTGCAGTAGTAGAATTTCAATTTAGAAATTTTCACATCTTGAACAGAGTGATAGAGGAGAAAATGTACATAAAACTGCCAAAGGGCTTTGAGACTCAAGAGAGGCGCACGCATGTGTGCAAATTGAAAAAATCTCTATACGGGCTCAAGCAGGCGCCTAGGGCATGGTATGGTAGAATTGACACATACTTGCAGAAGATGGGGTTTTTCAAGAGTGATGCAGATCCAAACCTTTACTATTTGATGGTAGAGGATAAGCACCTCATTCTAGTATTGTATGTGGATGACCTATTCTTGACACGATCATCAACGCTCATAGAGGATTGCAAGAGGAACCTAGCAGCAGAATTTGACATGAAAGATTTGGGGTTGATATACTATTTCCTAAGATTGGAGGTGTGGCCGAAGGATGGGGAGATCTTACTTGGGCAAGGAAGATACGCTACAGATATTTTGAAGAGGTTTAGAATGCAGCATTGCAGACCCATGTCTACTCCCATGATTACCAACTGGAGGAAGATAGATGCATCAAGTAACAAGGATGTTGATCCCACCTTGTATAGACAGCTCATTGGGCCTCTCATGTATCTAGTCAAGAGTGACGCAAATCCCAACCTGTTAAAGTTGGCAACTAGGGCCAAACTCCATGTGGGTCATCTTATAATGGAAGATGATATTTTTCTTGGATCCCTCTCATCGAGAGGTGTACGATTGATCTAAAGATCATCCGATTCCGATAAATATTCATGGAGATATGAATTTATTTGTGTTATGGGACAATTTGTCAAGGTCGGCCAGCAACCAAATAAACCCCACTTGTGCTCAATGTTTTAGTATAAATAGAGGTGGCCTTCAACTCATTTCAACACACATGGGATCTCTTCCTCTCTACTTGTCTTTGAGTTTTAGTAGGAGGAGAGATCCTAAGGGACAACGCTGCCCTAATCCAGAGGGCAGAGGACGGAACTATCAAGAAAAATTGGAACTGCCGGGAAAAGACAGAACTGTTGGAAGTGACGGGACTAGCCGAAATTGTCAAAACTGCCGGAACTGCCGGTAACAACCGAATTGCCGAAACTGCTGGAACAGCCTGAGCATCTAATTTCCGAAGGAGAGCAGCATGCAAGGGACAACTAACTAACACAGGGACAGTGGTATGGCACTTAGCAACAAATACACCAAGAATGCAATGTTACAGCTAGCATGCAAGGGATTGCTAACATGCAACAGCAAGCATGCACAGGAAAACAAGTATGCTAGGGACAACAAGCAAGCAAGATGTAGCCAGCACACAGGTTAGTATGGCAACATGGTGTAGCAATGGCACATAATGCAGTATAGTGATGGGTACAGTCATGATTAATGAAGCGTGATGAGACGCAGCATAGTGATGATGGGTGCAGCATGGTGCAACACGGTGAAGTGCAGCATGGTGACGAAATGCAGCACAACGATAGGTGAAGGGGTCACCTTGGAGAATCAGTTGAAGCAGCATGTCTTCAACTGATCTCATTTATCATCTTCTTAGAAATGATCTATGCTCTTATCTAGATAAGTCAAAGTGTTGACTTCTGTTGTAAACGTACTGCCTCTCTCTCTCTCTGCTGAACTATTGAAGAACACATAAGAAGAATTGATCAATGGTTTCCCCACATTGGGGTTTGTCCTTGGCTAGCGCCACATCTTGTGTCCTCTTGTCTTGGCTTGTCTTCTACGATTTATGTTTATGTTCTATCTGCAGTTTACTTTCATGCTGATGTGATTGCTAATCTGGAAAAGATATTGAGCTAACTGTGAAAATTGAAATAAATTTCTCTAAGCATAGAACATACCTAAAATTAGCATGGTATCGGAGCTGAGGTGAAAACAATGCCCAAGCAAGAGTTAAAGAGCAATCACCGAAGACAGTTGGGAAAGGACAAAAAGGATTAGTGGATTCCTCATCCCTCTTCAAATTCACCGAGGGTGAAGTCGAAGCAGAGAATATTATCAAAATGGCGCAGCGGAAGTTTCTGATGGCCTACCTAAATATCCCTTCATTGGGAAGTCCAGATCTAAGGGTGAAAGGAAAGGCAGATGCCTTGGTTGCAATAAGTTTGGCCATTATGCGAAGGAGTGTCTGAATGGCAGAGACACATCTCTTGATGAAGATAACAATCATTCAAGGGACACTTCAATGTTCAAAGGAATGACAGGTAATGCAGGTCATCAAGGAAATGGTCGACTCTTCAAAGAAAGCAAGGAACCCCAGGCATGAAGAGTCAAATGTTGTTTTTGATAAGATAAAGAAGCATTATCTTGTATTGGCCCTCTCCTTCAAATTCTTTGGGAATCTGGCTTATTGATCGTAGTGCTTCAAGGCACCTCATCAGATAGAAGGGTGCTCTCTCGAATTTGGTAGAGACAGAAACAATCGTGGGATTATACTTGGAGTCGATGCCATGTATCCCAGAAAGGGTGTAGGGAATGTTACCCCTCAATTGAATGAGGGTAACTCTATTCATTTACTAGAATCTCTTTTATGTACCTAATCGCAAGAAGAGCCTGGTGTCCATCTTGGAAATGGAAGTCAAAGGTTTCAGGGTGGCATTCATCGATGGAAAGGTACGTGTTAAAAAATAGAATTTTCAAAGATGCTTTTTCTCATGGGTTCAGGGTTGGTAATTTGTATCAAGTTGCAGGATGGTCTATTGGGGATCATGTCAATTGACATATCACATCTATAACACTGGAGGTCTACCTTTGGGGCCCTACCCGATGTGAATCACATGGTAACAGGGATGCCTGAATTCAAGAAGAGCATGAAGGTACATGTCTAAGATGTATCGAAGGAAAATCTTAGAAGGGGACCATTGCCCTCATGTACCAAGTCCACAAGTTTGAAACAACCCGAGGGGTTTGAGATTGATGATCAGGAATCTCACGTATGCAGGTGGAAGAAAGCCCTCTATGGCTTGAAGCAATAACTCCCCGGTCGTAGTATGAGAGGATTGATAGTTGTCAGATGAAGCTGAGATTCACTAAGAGTGAAGCCGATCCAAACCATTGTTTGAAGGTTGTGGATGATAGACCTCTCATACCAGCACCTTATCAGGACGACATATTTCTGACAGGTGCAGACCCTCTCATTTGCAGAAGTAAGAGGGAGTTGGATTCTAGATGTGGAATGATAAACTGCAAGCAGAAGTTATATGGTAGTGATATCGGACCAGATTTGGGAAATACCTCTGAGTTTCATAAACTCATTCGTGTTAATGTTCTTGGTGAACTTTCGTCCAGACATATGTTTTGCAGTTAGCATGGTGAGCTCATATTTGGTTGAGCCTCACTGGATTGGTGCCAAGAATCTTCTAAGATATCTTTGGGGCACAATCTCTCATGGATTGAGATACATTGCCAGAAATATGAAACTGCATGATTATTCGAATGGTCACTAGGCAGGCAGTGTGAAGGATCGCTAGAGCACTTCTCAGTGTTGGTTCTCTCTGGATTCTGCTTTGATATCATGGATGAGCAGGAAGCAGAAGTTGGTTGCTATAAGCATCGCCGAGATGAAATACATAGCTATGAGTATGATCTTGTGTGAAGTTGCATGGTTGCAGAAGCTCTTAAGTGAGCTGTTTGTACACATGATGAATACCACTGTGATTCTCTGTGACAACCAGAGGGGGAATTCGATTATTGAGGAATCCTGTATTCGATGATTGCTCTAGCAGATAGACATAAGATACTGCCTTATCTGGGATATAGTAATTCGATGAGCGAGGAGACTCCATCGCATTGAGACTGACGTACAGGTTGCAGACATTTTGTCAAAGCCCCAGGAAAGGTCAAATATGTGACTTTCCTGAACGACTTGGAGTCATTGAGAGACCTTCTTGCAAGGGTCCTACATGTTGCATGCATTGAGCTCTGGGAGCTCTGGGGGGCTTGGGGTACTTACTGGAGCATCATACGACCACAGGGCAACTCACCCTCCCCTGGTGGTGCACTATGTACAAGATGACAGGTTCAACCTTCCCCTATGATACCCCGTGGCGATTGTGGAACAAGATGAATCATTCTCCTGTGGACAGAATTATTAGTTCTCCTATCGAGGCATCCTACCCATGCAGTCTGGGACTCATGGGGAGTACCTCTCATCTGATCAATGAGCAGGGAAATGGGGTTAGGGACCATAGCAGTACTATCGATGAATGCATCATTGTATCTACCACACTCCCTATGCCAGGATGACCTCCATTGATTGGGATCAATGAAACTGATCTAGGATCAATATGAGTGGTTTGAGACACTCTCTTGAGATATTGATCTGGTATCAATAAATCTAACTTCGGGCCAGTAAGAGTGATGTGACACACTCTCTTCAGATGAAACTGACTTCAGGTTAGTAGAGAATGGTATGAGACATTCTCGATCAATTCTTCTTCTTCATGGTTCAGCAGAGTAGAGCAGCGCAGGGCATTGATGGCAGAGATAGTATAGTCGGACATATGGATCAGTGGATGGAGTTCTCCCTAGTTGAGAGAGAGTGTTAAAATTGGAAAATAGGGCCAAACTCCATGCGGGTCATCTTACTAATGGAAGTTGATAGTTTTCTTCGATCCCACTCATCGAGAGGTTTAGGATTGATCTAAAGATCATCCGATTCCGATAAATATTCATGGAGATATGAATTTATTTGTGTTATGGGACAATTCGTCAAGGTAGGCCAGCAACCAAATAAACCCCACTTGTGCTCAACGTTTTAGTATAAATAGAGGTGGCCTTCAACTCATTTCAACACATTTGGGATCTCTTCCTCTCTACTTGTCTTTGAGTTTTAGTAGGAGGAGAGATCCTAAGGGATAACGTTGCCCTAATCCAGAGGGCGGAAGCCGGAACTGCACGGAAAAGCAGAAACTGTCGGGAAAAGCAGGAACTATCGGGACTAGCCGAAATTGTCGAAATTGTCAGAACGGTCAAGACTCAAAACTGTCGGTAATAGCCGAAACTGCCAGAACAGCGTGAGCATCTGTCTCCGAAGGAGAGCAGCATGCAAGGGACAACTAACTAACATTGGGACAGTTGTACGGTGCTTAGCAACAAATACACCAAGCATGCAATGTTACGGCTAGCATGCAAGGGATAGCTAGCATGCAATAGCAATCATGCAAAGGACAACAAGTATGCAAGGGACAACAAGCAAGCAAGATGCAGCTAGCACATAGGTCAGTATGGCAACATGGTGTAGCAATGGCACATAATGCAGTACAGTGATGGGTACAGTCATGATTAATGAAGCGTGATGAGATGCCACATAGTGACGATGGGTGCAGCGTGGTGCAGAGCGGTGAGGTGCAGCGTGATGATGAAATGCAGCACAATGATAGGTGAAGGAGTCACCTTGGAGAATCAGTTGAAGCAGCATGTCTTCAACTGATCTCATGTATCATCTTCTTAGAGATGATCAATGCTCTTATCAAGATAAGTCAAACTGTTGACTTCTGTTGTAAACGTACTACCTCTCTCTCTTTGTTGAACTATTGAAGAACATTTAAGAAGAATTGATCAAGGGTTTCCCCACATTGGGGTTTGTCCCTGGCTAGCGACACATCTTGTGTCCTCTTGTCTTGGCTTGTCTTCTACAATTTATGTTTATGTTCTATTTGCAGTTTACTCTAATGCTGATGTGATTGCTAATCTGGAAAAGATATTAAGCTAACTGTGAAAATTGAAATAAATTGCTCTAAGCATAAAACATACCTAAAATTAACATGGTATCGGAGCTAGGGTGAAGACAATGCCGAAGCAAGAGTGAAAGAGCAATCACCGAAGATATTTGGGAAAGGACAAAAGGATCAATGGATTACTCATCCCTCTTCAAATTCACCAAGGGTGAAGTCGAAGCAGAGAATATTATCAGAATGGCACAGCGGAAGTTTCTGACAGCCTACCTAAATATCACTTCATTGGGAAGTCCAGATCTAAGGGTGGAAGGAAAGGCAGATGCCTTGGTTGCAATAAGTTCGGCCATTATGCGAAGGAGTGTCTAAATGGCAGAGACACATCTCTTGATGAAGATAACAATCATTCAAGGGATATCTTCAATGATCAAAGGAATGACAGGTAATGCAGGTCATCAAGGAAATGGTCGACTCTTCAAAGAAAGCAAGGAACACCAGGTATGAAGAATCAAATGTTGTTTTTGATAAGATAAAGAAGCGTTATCTTGTATTGGCCCTCTCCTTTAGATTCTTTGGGAATCTGGCTTATTGATCGTAGTGCTTCAAGGCACCTCATCAGATAGAAGGGTGCTTTCTCGAATTTGGTAGAGACAAAAACAACCATGGGATTATACTTGGAGTTGATGCCACCTATCCTGGAAAGGGTGTAGGGAATATTACCCCTCAATTGAATGAGGGTAACTCTATTCATTTACAAGAATCTCTTTTATGTACCTAATCGCAAGAAGAGCCTGGTGTCCATCTCGGAAATGAAATCAAAGATTTCAGGGTGGCATTCATCGATGGAAAGGAACGTGTTAAAAAATAGAATTTCCAAAGATGCCTTTTTCTCATAGGTTCAGGGTTGGCAATTTGTATCAAGTTGCATGATGGTCCATTAGGGATCATGTCAATTGACATATCATGATATCGCATCTATAACACCGGAGGTCTCCCTTTGGGGCCTGTTGACCGCTACGTGTCAACTACCCATAGCAGTACAACCCCTTTTAGGCAAAAGGGATAGCGCTTGAGCGACGTGTTCATGCCATTCGACTGTCATCATCAGCCCAATCATATTGTTTTGTAAACCCAGTCTGCATGTATAAATTGTAAATAATATTAGCAGATCTGAGTCATGTATGTAAACTGCCTAGGCAAACCTAATTTTCTAGTGATAATCTACATTCCGGAAGATTTTTCGTCTCACCGATCCATGATCGGCAGAGTTTTCCTTCAGCCTAACCCCAAAGCCGAAATGAATTTTGTCATTTGAATCTTAGGAGAATCCTAGTATGCTTTGAGTCTGTAAAAGCAATTTGGAAATAATCCTAATTATTTAGGTTATTACAAATTGCTTGATCTGCTAGATTATACTTGTGTTGCAGAACAGAGTGGTCTATGAGGGTCTATGTCAAATGGATTTTCCCGCTTGAGATGTAAAATTGTAAAAGTCATGATGAAAAGTGTCTTGAGGGTTAGAAAATGTTTTAATCCCCTCATGAGTCCTAAGTCCTAGGTCCTAAGCGATTTTTCCAAAGGCTAAATCGAGGATCCAAAAATAAAAAAATAAAAAAATGAAAAAAAATAGATAAAAATAATAAATATAATATATAATAATAAAATTAAAAAATAAATAAAAAAATAAAATTTAATAATATATAAAAAAAATTTAAAAAAATAAATAAATAAATAAAATAATAATAAGTCAAAGTTTTAAGTAAATAAATGCAGAATTTCAATTTTTAATATATTAAAATGCATTTAAAAATTCGACGGATGAGATTAAAAGGGACTTTGATCCTCATCGATGGTCAAGATCATTTTGACATTGGATCACTCGAACTAGTCGTTGGGAATTTTTCCTCTAAATAGGGTGTTAGGGGTCATTTGAGATCAGATTGGATCTGAGAATCTGGTGCCAAAGAAAGCTCTCTTGTAGTCATTTTTTGTGCAATAAAGAAAGACTTTGGGGTTAAAAATCTTGGTGTTGTCACTCTTCTGGAAGTGCTGTAAGATGATTTATTTTTCTGCATAATTTTATTTTTAGCCATTGATAATAGCTTGATGAAGATTGATTTAGGCACAAGTATCTTGTCTCATCTTTGGGGTTTGAATGATAGTTTAGATTCTGAAATATAATCGCAGGTACCTCCAATTGATCTGGATTTCACTATTGTTTTCTCTCTCTATGTTAATGGTTGATTTTAAGTTGTGCAGGAAATCTTAGTTTTGAGTTTACCGAGCGTTAGGGGAAGTTCTCGGCTGAACCAGCCAACTCCCGAATTGCGTTTCCTGAAAGAGCCCAGCGAGTTTTAATCCTGGATTTATCATTAGAAATTTTGTTGCAGATGCATGAAGGGTTACCCCACATTAAATTTGAAATTTTCAAAATATTACTGTTGATTATTGACAAATCTGGCTGCTTAAGAGTCGAAAATCTGTAGATATTGTAAATTTTTCGTTGTTTTTAGAGTTTTCAGTTTTGCTTCTTGCACATTTTACTTCTCCGTGTTTTGTTTTTTGCCATTGCAAGTTGCAGGTATAGATTTTAAAATTTTGCGGGGTTTTCAGCAGACAATCTGAAGCAGCTGATTCAAAATTTTAAGAGCCCAGGTAAATCTTAAGAGGGTTTTCAGATCCATTTATCTGTTGTCTGGGGTTTCATTATTCGCAGGAAGTTTGTTCAAAAATTTTTATGTGTTTCCCTCGGCCTGCAACAGGCTCCCCATCAAAATCTCGCAGCCATTTAATCAGCTCTTCGTTGCAACCAAACCTGTCACCCTCACCTATGCGCTGCAATCCCTGCGTCCTTCCGTCTCTCACACGGTCATTCAAATCACACCCTTGATTTTTCTGCGTCCTCTAAGTTGTCTCCATTATCGATTATTTTTCACCTTTCACGCAGCCAACTCCACATTGTGCCTGCATTTTCTTCAACTCTTACACTTCTCCTCATTGCATTCCTCTTCCCACCATCACACCATCTCCACGCTGCATTCAACTATTCAACCTCATTGTTTCCACACCTTCCCACACCATCTGCGTGATTTCATTGCAGCTCTGCATCCCAATCCCTCTGTCTGCCATCCTTCAGTTCTGTCAACCTACAACCTATCCGCAACGCAGCCTCCAACTCGCTACTCCCTCTGCTATCTACCCCGCAGCCACTTTCCCTTCAGTTTTGCTCCAGCTGCCACAAACTTGCACACGCATTCACAACAATACGCTTTTTTACAGTAGATTTTCTCAATTTGTATAATTGTAAGTCATTTCTTTAATCTCTGATTTTCATGTGTGTGTTCATTGTTTTTTTAGGTAGCGTAGATTTTTTCTTTTCATGAAATGGGTAAATCTTAAAAAAATAAAACAATATCAAAAGTCTAAAACAAATCGAAAAAGGGTTTTGACTTTGGTTGTTCTTTTTCAAATTTTGATTTATTTTCATTTAGATTTTAATCTCTAAAAAAGCAAAGAATCCAAAAGTTAGATTTTTATTTATTCTAGAACTTTTTTTTTTAGCTTTACGTATAGTTATATTTAGTTTAGATTTTGTATAGTTAGGCTTTAGTTTAGATATTAATTTTCATTTTGTTTATTTAGGTTATATGTATATTTAAATTAGGACTTTATATGAAAAATAAAATAAAAAATTTTCATAAAAAACAAAAAAGTTAAAAAAGGGTTAGTTTTCACGATTTAGATTAGATTTAGATTTTAAGTTTTGTTTCATTTTAAATTAAAAATCTTAAAAATCATAAAAAATAAAAAAATAAAAAATCATAAAAAGTTTTAGATTTTCATTTTTTGCTTTGATTTTTTTCAAATTTATTTGATTTTAGGATTTATTTTTTAAAAATAATTTTAAATTTCCTTTATTTTAGATTTAAATTAGTTTTGTTTTATTTTAAGCTTAGAATTTTATTAAATAGAATAACAAAAAACAATTGAAAAGTTTAGCAAAAAATTGAAAATTCATTTTTGTGGTATCTATGTTCCACTTCTTTATAGTTAAATGCGCTTAAATGATTAGCTGTTGAAAACTGGCGATTTTTTTTTGTGAGCTAGTTAGCATTTAAATTTCGTGGTTTAATGTATTCAATCTTTATAAATTTAATTGTTGGATTATTGTTAAGGCGTTGTGCATTTGTTGAATATCTTGTATTTTGCGTTTGGACATGGCACATCCGACAAGCAGCCGACAGATTTGCCTGAAAGCAGGCAAATGCTCAGTATACACTATATTGAACACATTTGATGCCATGGGGCATCCTCTGTATTTCTAACCCTACTCCTTGTTTTTCAGCTTTTTCATTTCTGTTTTAGGATTAGATTAACCTTTCATATTACTAGATAGTTAATAAATGAAGAGCTTATATCTTTCATGTGCTTAATGTTATATGATGATTTTTGAATGGACGCTACTTATGTTTTGTTATGTGTTGCGTGGATGCAGATTCTGGATTCTCACATTCCTACAGTGCAGCAACATGTCCCCATGTTGAGCCAGATGTTGACCGCTACGTGTCAACTACCCATAGCAATAAACCCCCTTTTAGGCAAAAGGGATAGCGCTTGAGCGACGTATCCGTGCCATTCGACTATCATCATCAGCCCAATCATATTGTTTTGTAAACCCAGTCTGCATGTGTAAATTGTAAATAATCTTAGCAGATCTGAGTCATGTATGTAAACTACCTAGGTCGCGCACCTTTGGAGCAGCTTTTGAGGCACTTCCAGGTGTCCAAATGAGGCAAAAGTGGGCTTGTTGGAAAGGTCTGGATGTCTACTTTCCAACCCAAGTGGAATTTCTGAATTTGGTGTCCATTTGCCCCTCCAAAATTGCAATCTCCCATACTGCTTCCTGTGTGTCAAAAAGGTGGCAGAAAGTCATTTTTTGCTTGTTTTTTGACCTTCTGGAGGCTCAAAACTTGGTGAAATTTCTTGATCTTCACTGAGCAAGTGTATTTTTGCATGACAAATCAAAAAATGCAAACTTTTCCTGAAATGGACCTCTCAATCGAAAGGGTCGGGCACGGTGCGCGACCTCTTGGTGAAGAAAACCTGTTTTTTGACCAAAAAATTCACAAATGACCAAAAATGCTCAAAAATTTTTGAAATTTGTGATGGGGTTGAGTCATTTAGCACCATGCTCCTTCAAGGAAGCCTCAGCCAAGATATGGAGGGGATCAGGCCTTTTTCTTCGTTTGAGTGCCTTGGCCAACCTTCTTGGATCTGGCGATTATAATTTTGACATTTCTCTAAAACCATGACACCTGTGCAAAAAGTGAAGGAGGTTTTTCTTCTTTGGCATGTTGTGGACAAAAACCTCTCTCAGTTTTCCCAAATTCATCTT
>APFE031565921.1:188422-232101 GCA_000404065.3 Pinus taeda
TTCCGCTCCCGCTCCCAAGTAACACTGGTTTATCATTTGACCTCTTGAGGGGCTTATCATCTCATTTATGAGCTAGTTTGGTGGGGCTTGTCACCAAAAGTTAGGTTATTAGTACATTATTTTATTTTGGGGCTTATGTAGGCTTAAGAGACTAATTACAACTCCTAATTAGTGTATAAATACAAGTGAGAAGAGTTCATTTTCTCATCATTACTTTGGATTTGATCACTCTTCTCTTTAGATAATTTCGCACTTTTTCTGGGATGACGAATTGGAGCATGGATGAATTTTGATGTTTGGATTGAAGTATTTTATCTTGGAACTTCTTTATTGTCAAAATGTTGATGGTTGGATATGTTCTATTACATGTAAGTACACACTTTTAATGCTATTCTTGTTTTACTTCTGTCATATGCATTCAATGGGATTTTCGCTATAATAGGTCTAATTGTTGCATTGCATAATTGCAAATTTATGAAATTATTGCTTCTATATAGCATCTCTGAACGTTTGGGCCATGTATGTCAATGAAATCTCCTAGCGAAAATTCTACCAGGGGATTTATCTTGATAAGCCATCTCTTTTTCCAAGCGAAGTATAAAAGCTTTGAGGTCTCTCCTTCTTGCCCTAAAGGCTAAGCGAAGAAGTCCTTAGGGCCTCCTTGACTAAAATACATGTTCCTTTTTCATTATTCTCCTAGACTCCATTCTCCCCAAGGGATTAAGGCACCAGTACTCCAATAGGTGATCACGGGACCAAGTGGGCCCAGTCTAGGGTAGCGCGATATAATATAGCAACCAATGATATTCTTAGCCTAGACAAGGTGGAGGAAAGGATCAAAGAAACAATTTTCGCTTTAATGTGTTGAATTGGTCCTAGGAGGTACTAGACTTGGGGATGCTAGGGCAAAGTTTGATCTCGAAGCTAGGGCTTGTCTTTTCTCCCAACTCCACCATCGAAATGGCTTCAAAATTGGAGGCCTTCAGGAGACACCAGCGCAGCAGACATTAGGAAATCGATCTTTTTGGAGAGATAGTTTGTCAAGAAAATGATGCCCTAGGTGACCCAACTTGGCTAAACCTAGGAAAAGGTGAAAAATATGTGATATTAGGTGATGACCTCATGGTAGATTAGTGCCCTAGTCTTGGGATAATGGAGTCTATGACGAATATGAGTGAGGGCCTTTGGTACTTGGTCAAGGAGGCCTCAAGACTACTTCACTAGCCTTCTAGGTCAAAGTAAAGCAGTCTTGAAGCTTTTATAATTCGATGCACAAAGGAGATGGCTTATCAAGGTCAATTTGTTCATAGAATTACCCCTAGGATATTTTGTTCATATTACATGCCCCATACATTGAGATATGCTCTAATAGAGACAAAATTCCACAATTTAAAGCAGTAAACGCATGCAACACTTATCCCTAAAAATAGTGAAAAACCTAATCCAAAATATATGACAAAGCAAAACAAGAATAATATTAAAAGCATGTACTTACATGTAACAGAATATATCCAACCATCCACAATTTGCAATAAAGAAGCTCCAAGATAAGACAAACCAATATCCACACATCAAAATTCATCCATAAAGCTCCAATTCATCCTCTAGAAAAAGTGTGAAATTCTCAAGAGAGAGAAAAGATCCAATCCAAAGTGATAATAAGATAATGAACTCATCTCATTAGTATTTATACACTAATGAGGAGTTCAAATTACCCTCCTTGGCCTACATAAGCCCCAAAAGTAAAATAATGTTCTAATAATCTAACTTTCAATGACAAGCCAACCAAACTAGCTCATAATTGAAAGAATAAGCCTCTCAAGAGATCAAATAATAATCTATGCATGCCGTAGGGCACTCTAAGAGGCCTAATAGGGTCCATGGGTGCCATAATGAAGAGTAGGGCATTCAAAAGTGATGGACAAGGGGTTGGCCCGTTGTTCTCCAAACAATAACCCTGTGGAGCTCCCAATGGGTGTGGGGGCACAACAATAACCTCATGTGTCCCCAAATGAGTCAAAGATGCTTGTAGATCGTCTGCAAGGGCTCTGATGATGATGTGGGGGATGCCACATCGTCCTGCAAGTCCTGGGTCAGCTGCCAAGTGCATGATACATTTATTGGGTTGGCTAAGAAAAAGTGAACCAGGTGCATCTTCCTCATCCAATGGGAGTATCTCGAGCATCTCTAACCATCCTCAAGAATCCATGGAGTTTTGTCTACTATTGTGGAGGCCCATGTCTTTCAACACACAACCTACATGTACCAATGTAGCCCTCTAGAGGATTAGGACCCTATATAGGGAGGCCAAACCCAAGATGGAGACCATCTGCAATCCTGCATAAGATCCAATGCGTCCCCTAGCCTTCCATTACAACAAGTCATTAGAGAAATCGAGTAAATGAGCTTACCAATCATGGACCACAGGTGGAGACTTCATAATGGTATGCCCTTCCATAATGGGCTTCGGGATGTGCCAATGTCTCATAAACTCCAAATGGGGTTAACCAAGTATCTTATTAGGTGGTTTCTACTTCTAAAGGGGATAATATGTTCAAGGTACATCCTTCAAAGGTGGTGGCATGTGACAGATAGGTGAATGAAGTAGGGGATGAGAAGGGGCAGCCCTAGGTCACATGCTAGGGTACAAAGGTAGCTAATAAGAGGGAAGCCCACACTTGGGTGTATAATGTATAGGAGGGATAAATTGCGGTACATGAGGTGCCCCGGCCTTGATTTGTCCACCCTTCTTTATATGCCTTTTGCCTTTTTATGATTTTCTTTGATTAACTGCTCAGGGCTCAAGGGGTAAGAGCATGATGTATAAGATATAGCAGTGAATACACCCTTTTAAGGTATGGCAGTTCATTGCCCACCAGGGGTTGGGACAATCATGGGTTCATACATGATGAAAGAGGCTCATAGAACCTGCAGGAACTAGGGTGATGGTCATGATGATGGGGTAGAGCTCATGTATCGGTTTTTGCCCACGTGCTAAATGTGTTTGTCCCGGCCATCTTTTGCATTTTGTGGTACAATTTCCTGTTGAATGTGGCCAATTATGCTTTTAGCTGCATCAACCTTTGGGGCATCATTCCAACCCTGACCCAAGGTGTGGGTGAGGGGAAGTGGCGAGCTAACCCTCTGTGGACCTTGTGGAAGAATGTGGACCCAAGTGGGAGAGATGATGAATGGGGTAGTAATGAGTGGAAAGGGAGTAATATAAGCGGATAAGGGAGCAGGACCATGCAACGAAAATCGAGGTTTCCCATGAAATACCATCCCTAAAGCCAAATGGTCAGTAAAAGAGATCCCACGGGATTAGAATGCAAGGATAATATCCAAAAGGGGTCTAAGGGACAAGGGCACAGACATAACCCATTCATTCCGCCGAATCCCACCATTAACCCATGCCCAGAAGTGTCCATGATAAGCAAATTACAATACCCAACTACCAAATGACAAGGCATACTTTTAAGTTCGGGATGCCCACCTTCAAACATACGATCATGGCAGATGGGCAAGGGACCACATGGATGGCTCAATTGGTGGAGAAATGGCATAATGAGCTCGCTGGTGGCTACATTGGGCTGTTGGCTGCTGGCTAAGAACCATCTTGGAGAAAAAAAAATCCCCTAGGGATATCACCCACAAAATGGTGGGTAACAGGCCCCCTGCTAGTTTGAACGGTAACAAGCCACACCTCATTGTTGTCACTTAGTCTATTGTTGCCTTGTAGAACACCCCTCTACAAGATCTGCTAGATTTTAAGGCAACACTGTCCACATATGATGACTTCTTCAGCACATTTTACAACAGTACTGCAATAATTATATCATG
Organism: Pinus taeda; assembly: GCA_000404065.3. Taxonomy (NCBI): domain Eukaryota; kingdom Viridiplantae; phylum Streptophyta; class Pinopsida; order Pinales; family Pinaceae; genus Pinus; species Pinus taeda. Next base: position 192,263 of record APFE031565921.1, read on the forward strand.
ACATTCAAACAGGAATTTACGTGCAGCACTGATATGTCTAATTTGAGAACTTAAATACTGAAATATCACTCACATGGTTAGTAGGTTACTATATGAAGGCTTGGTCTTGTGACAGCATATTGGGTTATTACTTCTCCAAATATCAGACATGGTTATAGTATATTACTATATTGAACCATTCAATGAACTTAAATTTCTGTGTGTTGAACTTACAACACTTATTTATTTTCTATACCAATCTCACACATAAGGAATGGTTCGAATTTTCATTATTAAGTATATGTCTGAATTTCATCCCTCGATATCTCATTGGGGACTTGGTCTAATCTGATTGATGCTCTTCACAAGTGTACTTCTCTTGTGTATGTCATTGATAATTTTCAGAGTTCTGGCATAAACACACTCATTACAAGCATTTCATGATTCCATATCAAACATCATTCTGGATATTTTTCTTCGCTCTCTCCAAAGGTATCTTGCAAGCATTGATAAAGCTAAGGTCTAAATTGTTGATATTCACTTACTAAACATCTCACATTCATATGCTTTTGTACTAACACTAAATAGTCACAGTATCCATTTGGGTGCTGGGCCTTCCCCTGGGAAATTTTCCTTGCTAGCAAGAATTGCGGACTTGCATCTTTAAGTCAGTTAGTTGAGTGCACTAGTTCTAGGACAAATTTCTTCCTGACATCAACAATCAAACTTAGGATTAGTTTAGGTATTCCCCTTTGGCTTGGTTTTCCTACCCCAAAAAGTGGAGTGAATCACATAGGTGACAAGCAGTTCACTTGATAGTATCCTTAGGCTTGCCCTTGAGTAAGGTTGGACATTTTCTTTAGAGTGTCTAAGAGATAACACTAATTTATATACATGAATAGTGAATTTGTTGTTAAAATAAATTAGGCAGAAAATAAACTAATCAAGAGAGTTTTCCATATAAGCTGGTATTTTCTATTTAGGTATAAAACTGGTGAATTTATAATAAGACTTGAGGTATTTTCTGTGTCCCAATGTTTCTAAAAGTGAGAAGCAAAGAAAGTTAACCAATTCAGTGTGAAATATTAGTAACAAGAATGCAACAGGTGAATGCCACTGATAGTTACTACTATTTTGAAATTCTTACCAATTTGGAATACACCAAAAATAATAAGGAAAATAGAGAAACGACAGATGGTTCTCAGTACAAATATTAAAACACAAGACAAGAATTTAATCGTTAAAATATTACTAAACAACAATATGACAGGTGCACAGCCCTGAAAATTACTATGTTTTGAAATAATCAGCAATTTAGAATACAAAATTAAAAAGAAAAAAAGGGCAACACAAGACGGTTCTTTCCATAAATAATCATTAAAATGAATACAGACTAACGCTTGAAAATTCCAAACTCCTTTCAAACTACTATGTATGAAACACTAAACAAATGTATCTAGCATATAAGTAGATTGCCCTGAATTCAACTCTGTGAAGTAGGTTGCCTTGGACCTTCACAAATTACAACATATCTGGCAACTAAGATGATTTCAAGAGAATATGCAGGACTTGACCGACTTTACCTGTTCTGTTAACCTTTGAATAACCGTTCTGAAAAGCACCTTTTCAGAGCATCTCCCAAGCTTTTGATGCCTACTCATTTTGTTGTTAATAACAGGTTGGCTATAGTTGATTGCTGTCTGCAATATAACAAATTAGAGGTGACATTATATTAATATCCACGAATGACCAAAATAGGTCTGTGTTGCTTGAAAGGACTGGCAAGCAATGACATCTGACAGCAATACAAGTAGCCCCTAAAACATCTACTAACAATCCAACTGAGAGTATAGAATAGATAGCATAACAAGGAAAACCAAAAAGAAAAATGACTCGCAGTAATAAATAATAGCAAAATGAAAAAGAGTCCTTTTACAACCTAAAGTGTTGAAAATTGGGGCAGCTAATGGACAAATTTCCCCATAGAAATCCTAAGACCCTAAGGAAAGCTCATCTCAACCCAAAGAAAATTTATATCTGGATTAAAGTAATAGTATTGGTAATGCATTTTATTATATGACGTGACATCATTAAAGGCATGTGGCAAAAAATTATTAAAAGTGAATTTCAATTTATATTTCCCTCCAAGAATTCAAGTTGGCCTCCTATATGGTTAAGTCAGCCTGCCCAAAGGATGCGACCTTTCACAGATAGAAACAACTATAAATATGTCTATCCTCCATCATTTTGGGCATCAAATCGGTATTCTCTGAAGCTTGCATTTCTTATAATTGTGGCTTGCATTTCACAGACTCTGAGGCTCGCATTTGTTTGACTCGAATATCTCTAAGGCTGGCATTTGTTTGACTCGAATATCGCTGAGGCCCACATCTTACTCTTGTGGCTCTCTCATGAAACTCAAATACTTACTCCTAAAGCTCACACTTCATGTTGGAAAATTATGGTAGCCATGGTCGGTATTTTCATCTTGAAAAAGGAATTGGAGATTTAGAGTTTTTAATTTGCATCCAAAATATTTCAAGTCGACCTCATGATGTCTAGGTCAGCTAGGACCCTAACAGGGACCCATTCGACCCCTCCTGAAAGCTATATAAAGGAGACCATCTCTCCTCATTTGACACATTGAATTTGTCTCATTAATTTCTAATCCAGTGAAATTACAGGAGGGGTGAAATGTCAAGAAAAGGCAGAAATTCTAGGGAGGGCCAAAATTTCAGGAACTTGGATTTTGACATGGCACTGGATCATGATTTTGGTTACTAGTTTGGCTATTATTTTGTTATTGTCATTTATGATGTATTGATGAATCTGGAACTCTCTCCCTCAGAAAGAAGAACTTTTTCTGGGTTTTCCCCTTGTGGCTTTTGCCCTGGCTGTGTGCCTAATTTTTATGTCTTGTGTCTCATGGTTTCTTGATGTCTCTACTATGATTTGTTGAGAAATCTAGGGCAGACATAAGAGGTGATTTCTCTAGAAATGATCACTGCTTGTGAATACTTTTTACTTCTTTTGATTAGGTTCTTCTTTAGCTTTTTATTATTAGAGTGTTTACTTCATCAAACAGCTATCAAAACATAAACAATAATGAGACAAGGGACACAATATGTAGGCAATCAGCAAGGGCCAAAACCTCTCCAATTTAAGAGGAAAACCCAAACGAATTCTTCTTCTTATAGAATCTTCAAGTGATGAATTCCAAGACCAAGACCCTTGACCTAGTAACCTCCCCAAGACCAAGTCACAATACCCTTTCAACAACTTCTCCTTCTTGCCCAAGTCAAAACTAGTTAAACTGACTTCCTACACTGCTAATCTCGGCTACCCCTTTTCCACAGTCCTGCAATTCTCGATGTGCCTGAACTTCTGCAATTCCACATGTCTGAGCTGATTGGAGGAGTCTAGTGATGCTTTTCTTCTTCGCTTGACTTGGAGACATCCTTTTGTGATTTCGGCTAGCAAGAACGTTGGTTTTGGTGATCTCATTCACTTCTTCAAATACTGATATAACATTGTTAGCCACCGTTTTGTGGGTGATATCCCTAGGAGAAATTTTTTTTCTCCAAGATGGTCCTCAGCCAGCAGCCCTTTGCAACCACCAAGTAACTCATTGTGCCATTTCTCTGCCACCTAAGCCAGCCATGTCGTCCCTCGCACATCTGCCATGATTGTATGTTTGAAGGTGGGCCTCCCGAACTTAAAGGTATGCCTTGTCATTTGGTAATTGAGTATTGTAGTTTGCTTATCATGGACACTTCAGGGTATGGATTAATGGGGGAAATCAACAGAAAGAATGGGCTAGGTCTATGACTCTATGCCCTTGTCCCCTAAACCCCTTTTGGATATTAACCTTGCATTCTAGTCCCGTGGGATTTCTTTTACTGACCATTTTGCTTAAGGGATGGTATTTCATGGGAAATGCCGATTTTGGTTGTGTGGTCCCGCTCCCTTATCTACTTATAGAATCCCATTTTCATTCATTATTACCCCATTCATCACCTCTCCCACCTGGGTCCACATTCCTCCATTGGGTCCACGTAGGGTTAGCTCGCCCCTTCCCCTCGCCCACACCTTGGGCCATGACCTGGAATGATGCCCGGAGGCTGATGCAACTACAAAGAAAGATAAAAGCATATTTGGCCACATTAAACAGGAAAATGTACCACAAAATGCAAAATATGGCCTGGACAAACACATTTAGCACGTGGGCAAAAGCCAATACATGAGCTCTACCCCATCAGCATGGCCATCACCCTTGTTCCTATAGGTTCTAAACCCGCTTCATCATATAAGAACCCATGATTGTCCCAACCCCTGGTGGGCAATGAACCGCCCTACCTTTAAAGGGGGTACTCACTGCTATATCTTATACATCATGCTCTTACCCCTTGAGCCCCAAGTAGTTAATCAAAGAAAATCATAAAAAGTCAAAACGAATATAAAAAAGGGTGGAAAATTCAAGGTCGGGGCACCTCATATACCACGATTGCTCCCTCCTATACATTATAAACCCAAGTGTGGGCTTCCCTCTTATTAGCTACCATTGTACCCCAGCATGTGACCCAGGGTTGCCCCTTCTCATCCCCCTACTTCATTCACCTATCTGTCACATGCCACCACCTTTTGAAGGATGTACCTTGAATATATTATCCCCTTTAAAAGTAGAAACCACCTAATAGGATTCTTGGTTAACCTATTTGGAGTTTAGTAGACATTGGCACATCCCAAAGTCCAGTATGGAAGGGCTAGCCATTATGAAGTCCCCACTTGTGGTCCATGATTAGTAAGCTCATTTACTCGATTTATCTAATGACTTGTTGTACTGGAAGGCTAGGGGATGCATTGGATCTTATGCAGGATTGCAGATGGTCTCCATCTTGGGTTTGGTCTCCCTATACTGGTCCTAACCCTCCAGAGGGCTACATTGGCACATGTAGGGTGTGCATTGAGATCCATGGGCCTCCACAATAGTAGGCAACATTCCATGAATCCCCATAGCCATTTACAGATTGCTCGGGGTTCACTTATGAAGAAGATGCACCTAATCCATAATGCCCAACTAGCCCCAGATTTGTGCCATACACTTGGCAGATGATCTAGGATTTTCACGATGATGTGGCATCACCGACACCATCATCCTAGTCCTTATCTACAGGCAGCTTTGATTTGTTTTGAGACCGATGAGGACACTTGTGTACCCCCACATGTCATTTGGAACACCACAAGTTACTACAAAGGGCCAACCCCTTGTCCACTGCTTTTGAGGGTCCTACTCTTCATTATGGCACCAATGGACCTCATTAGGCCTCTTAGAAGGCCATACGACATGCATGGATTATTATTTGACCTCTTGCGAGGCTTATCCTTTCATTTATGAGCTACTTTGCTGGGCTTGTCACCAAAAGTTGAATTACTAGAACGTTATTTTATTTTTGGGGATCATGTATGCAAAGGAGGCTAATTCGAACTCCTAATTAGTGTATAAATACAAGTGAGATGAGTTCATTTGCTCATCATCACTTTGGATTGGATCTTTTCTCTTTCTTGAGAATTTCGCACTTTTTCTAGAGGATGAATTGGAGCTTTATGGATAAATTTTGATTTGTTGATATTGGTCTATCTTATCTTGCAGCTTCACTTTTGTCAATTGTGGATGGTTGGATATATTTTGTTACATGTAAGTACATGTTTTTAATGTTATTCTTGTTTTACTTTGTCATATACATTGGACTAGGATTTTCACTATTTTTAGAGCTAATTGCTACATGCATTTACTGCTTTAAATAGTGGAATTTTGTCTCTATTATAGCATCTCTCAATGTATGGGCCATGTAATGTGAACAAAATCTCTTAGGGGTAATTTTATCAACGAATTGACCTTGATTAGCCATCTCCTTTGCACATTGAAGTATAAAAGTTCCAAGATGGCTTCTCATTGACCTAGAAGGCTAGCAATGTAGTCATGAGGCCTTTGTGACCAAGAACCAAAGCCTCTCACTTATATTCATCATAGACTCCATTCTCCCAAGTCTAAGGCATTGATCTACCAAGAATCACATATTCTTCACCTTTTCCCAGGTCTAACCAAGTTGGGTCACCTAGGGCATCATTTTCCCGACAAACTATCCCTCCAAAAAGTTTGATTTCCTAGGTTCTCCTGTGTTGGTGTCTCCTCAAGGCCTCCTCCAATCTTGAAGCCATTTCAACGGCGGAATTGGTAGAAAAGCCAATCCCTAGCTCTGAAATCAAATATTTCCCTAGCATCCCCAAGGCTAGTACATCGTCAGATCAGTTCAACACCTTCTAGTGAAAATTCTTTCTTTGATCCTTTCCCCACCTTGTCTAGGGTAAGAACATCATCAATTGCCACACTCTTTCCTCCTACCATAGACTGGGTTCACTTGGTCCCGTGTGGTCCCATTCTTTTGAAAAGACAATTCTTCAAGAACCATCCGGGATAGCAATTTCAAAAAGGATTTTAGGGATTGGGAAACTCCTTCACAAGTCATATCCCATAAACCTAACCCTCAAATCCTCCCTTCCTTTCCTTCAAGCTCTTCTGAGAAAGGGATTATTTGGGTCACTCATCTCCATTCATTGAATTATCCCTCATTGGTGACTCCACAATATAACGGGTCTCCTCCAATCAGTGAAAGTTTGTAAATAGAAGGGAGCCTTAGCTGGGGCGACACTGGTCTAAGTCCTCATTTGTTGCCCTTGGCCTAGCATTTTCCCTTTAGGAATCCCCTTTAGGTTCCTTGCTAGTTTGAGAGGTAACAAACCCTACTGCGAAAACCCTAATCTTTGTCACACGTGCGAGGAAGATGACCCAAAACAGTGCCAAAAACTCTTCGTTGTCCTTCCCTTTCCTTTCGCTGGTTATGAGGTTGCCATCTAGTGTTTTCTCACACTTCTTCTTAAATTTTAGATGGTTGAAATGCATGCCCAACAAGTGAGGCCAAGTCCTCCTTTATATAGTAGTTTGTCCATGCTAAATAAGTCGACTTGTGTTTGTGACTAGACCAACATCCTCTTCTAGAATAATATTCACCTCCTTTTGAAGGCCGACTAGATGAAGCACTTGTGACAAGGTCTTCGAGGGTTTATGACACAAATAAATTCTCTTTTTACAATATGCAACATGCCCAAATGGGTCTTCAATACATGACATTGACTCAATTGACTTTATGATTTAATGACCAAACCTAATAGCTCACAATGGGAGCTTCATCTATAAAATAAAATTTCTTGAGCCTGAAACCCATGTCTAAAGCATAATATAATTTTACTTTTTCTTCTTTAAATTAATTAGATAAAATCATGATTACGCATGTCATTATGAAGACTGAACCTAGTTACATATTTCAATACTCCCTCTTAACTAGGGAGGTATTCATAATCCATACAAGGTACTTGGAGATTCTCAATTTGAAGAATTCTCATAAGAAGAGTTAGATTTGTAACCCACTTGTATAACATCATATCATCCAGCATTCTCACATAGCAAGGCCTTGACTAACAACTCTATCTCTCCACAAGATTAGAGCACAATGATGGCAAGACCAATGATTTATAGAAACCCTCATCAGTGTCTCTCTTGGAACATAACCCACTTGGGTTTTCTCAGAGTATGTTGCACCTGGACTAGTCTTATCTTGGATTCCCAGTCCTCAAAGAATATTGGTCCTCTACAACTACTCTTATCTTGGATTCCCTACCACATCCTCAAAGAGTATCGGATGCCATATGCTTACCCAATCCTCTATTCTATCTTCCTAGGTGAAGACAAGAATGATGTGTCTATCTCTCCTCATGGCCTTCACTAACACTTACGCCTGTTAGTCCTGGTCTAGTGCATGAAACATGACGTAGAGAACCATATGTCACTCCTTCTTAACCATGGATGACCAACCCATTCCATAAAAGGAATGTACCCAAGCTCCCTCTTAACTAGGGACTTGCTTCAAGCAACTCTTTAGGTGGAGATCATGGGACAACCAATTGCTTGAAGTGCTCCTCCTTTCGATTTCATGAACTTATTTTTCTTTATTTAGGAGTCTTCATCTTTTTGGCACTTCTTCGTAGGGCATCAACCATCCATCACTTTCATTCATGAATTATTTCAGTCATGTCATCCTTTCTTTCATTGGAAAGTGATTCATTAGTAAATATCTGACCTTTCCTTCATTCCTTGCTACCTTCTTTGCATCATGTTTCCTTAAGGATCTTTCATTTTACCACATAAGTGTCAGTTGTAGATGACATCTACAGCTCTTCCTCCGGGAGCTTCTGAAAATGGTCGCTCCCGCTCCCGCTCCCGCTCCCAAGTAACATAGAACTGAACATTAAATCAAAAATACCTTTGTGATGGTCTTTCATCATGACATCTCCTTATTTGCGTCAACATCCTGCATATATATTGACACATCCAAAAAGGTATACAACATCAAAGGTCTTTTTGTTTTCAGACTTTATCAGGATCTTCATATCTTTCCCATGGAGATATCATAGTCAAATCTTCTAGTCCTTGGATGTTCATTGCCTTTTCCATAGTTGCATATCTCATGATCTCTTCTTTTCTTTATTTACACATTTCTTCCCAAGAACTTTCAATCATAGCTCCTTCAACTTTGTCAACCACCTCATATTTCATATGAGGACATGTTATGTTGATTTCATTTAGTCAGTGTGAACCATGCCTTCATGCATCCTTTCACAAGAGGAGATCCTTTCTTTTGATAATGCTCTTGAGATAGAGCATTTATTCATGATATTTGCAACCATATGACTCTATTTTATCAAGTACAAACATACATACCTCATATTTTTCTTTTGGTCATCTAAACTTCCTTCGACAACTTCCTTGATTGAAAGAACTTTAATCCCTTGACCTGCTTGACTTCTTTTGACATCACACCATCATCCCTTGAATCCCATACAAGTTGGAATTCCCAGCGAGACACTTGCTTCTACAAGTAGGTGAACCTTCCAATGAAGATTCCAATAGAGGATCTTGATTGTCCTCATCTTACAAATGCTCCTTTTGAATGATGTATGATGAGCTCTATACTAGATGACTTTCTTTTTCCCATAAGTACTCCTTATGCTTCTAATGAGGTTACCAAGAGCTACATCCACAAACTTCTATGCTTCTTTATGATGATGTTATGAACTCTTGCTTTCAATTGCATGCTTCTATGATATCACCTCCTAACACGATAGTTATTTCAATTTCATGCTTCTAGTGATTCCTACCATGATAGTTATACTTTACAACAGAGATTTTGAAACAGAAACTTGAAAAGAACTAGATGAGGAAGACTATCTCAATCATAGTAGAGATCTTTTACTTCCTCCTCCTTGGATTTCTTCTTTTCAGTTTCTTCCACTTCTTCAGTGATATCGGCTTATTCCCTTCCTCTTTTCTTGTTGTCCTTAGGACAATCTCTCTTGTAGTGCCCATATTCTTGACATCCATAGCATTGAACCTTTTCCATGTTCTTCTTTCTTTCCTTAGGACCAAATTTCCCAAAATTCCCTTTTCTCTTTGCTATAGCAGCATATGCTTCTCATTTGATCCTACATCAGATTTTTCTTTCAACCTGGTCTCTTCTATTTTACATAGTGACCATATATCCTTGAATGGAGTAGCTTCCTTCTTCTCATAAATGCTTGATGTAAAGTTACCCCATTCCTCTAGAAGTGAATTTAGTACTATCGTAGTCATTTCTTTGTCAGAAATAATTTCTCCCAAATCTTGAAATTGATACCTTATTTCAGATATCCTCATAAAGTATGAGGCTATTCCTTCTTCTTTTGATATCCTTAGCTTGTAGAGTTCTTGTCTTAATGAGATAACTTATCCTGTAGTGTTTACGAAAAACAACTCTATTAGTTTGTCATATATTTCTTTTGAAGTTTCAAGTTTTGATACATAGGGAATTTGGGGATCCTTGATGGATTCTATGAGAATCCTTTGAGCCGTTACTTCACCTTTCATATACCTTGCAAGTGCTTGAGCATCTTCTTTTGGAGGTTTGGTGATTGAGCCATTAACATGTTCCATGACCTCATTTTCTATGAGGTTTAGATCTGTCCCTTTCTTCCATGAAAAAAAAATTGAAGCCCCAACCAACTTGTTGATTTCCTTTCAAAAAGACATTTTAACATATTCAGATGTAGACATAAATATACTTACTTGAGAAGATGTTCCTTCAACCTGTTGCCTTCTTGAATTTTATAATGATATAGGAAATTGAAAACTTCTTGTTGAAGATGATTTTCTTCAAGACTGACATTTGGCTCCAAAGAGAGGGAGATCACCTTGATCATTTGATGATGATGACAACGTCCTTGATCTTGCTTCTCTTGGATAAGTAGACTTCAAGTTACATTGATTTGTAGATCTCTTCAACTTGAGTAGAGGTAGGATCTTTGTGGTCTCTTTCCTTGATCTTGAGCGAGGAACCCAAGTATACTTCTAGTGTAGACTTCTTATTTGATCAATCTAGGGTTTTGACACTTTTCTTCAAGAAGATGATGTAGACCTTTGTCTTCAAAATGCCTTGAAGATGAGATGTTTTTCTAGATGCTTTGATGCCCTTCTGGAACTTCGGCCCTTGAGTGCTTGAGTGTCCCTTATTGAGCTGCCCTTCCCTGATTTGTCACCTTAGCTCTGATACCATGTTGAGAAATCTAGGACAGAGATAAGAGGCGATTTCTCTAGAAATGATGACTGCTTGTGAATACGTTTTACTTCTTTTGATTAGGTTCTTCTTTAGCTTTTGATTATTAGAGTGTTTACTTCATCAAACAACTATCAAAACATAAACAATAATGAGACAAGCGACACAAGATGTAGGCAATCAGTCAGGGCCAAAACCTCTCCAATTTGAGAGGAAAACCCAAACGAATTCTTCTTCTTATAGAATCTTCAAGTGATGAATTCCAAGACCAAGACCATTGACCTACTAACCTCTCCAAGACCAAGTCATAAGACCTTTTTCACAGCTTCTCCTTATTTCCCAAGTCAACACTAGTCAAACTGACTTATTGCACTGTTAATCTCCACTACTCTGAAATTTCGGCCCTTTTACACAGGCCTACAATTCTCAGCCTACCTGAACCTTTGCAATTCCACGTGTGAGCTGATTGGAGGAGTTTGGTGATGCTTTGCTTCTTCGCTTGACTTGGAGACTTCCCTTTGTGATTTCGGCTAGCAAGAACGCTGGTTTTGGTGATCTCCTTCTTGGCTTCTTCAAGGACTGATATAACCCTAATGCATAAACCCTAATCTCTGTCACACGTGCAAGGAAGATGACCCAAAACGGTGTCAAAAGCTCTTTGCTCTACTTCCCTTTCCTTTCGTTGGTTATGAGGTTGCCTTCTAGGGTTTTCTCGCACTTCTTCTTAAATTTCAGATGCTTGAAATGCATGCCCAACAAGTGAGGCACAAGTCCTCCTTTATATAGTAGTTTGTCCATGCTAAATATGTTAAAATTGGAACCTAGGGCCAAACTCCATGCGGGTCATCTTATTTATGATAGCTGATATTTTTATTGGATCCCTCTCATCGAGAGATGTAGGATTGATCTAAAGATCATTCGATTCCGTCAAGTATTCATGGATTTATGAATTTATTTATGTTATAAGACAAATTGTCAAGTCGGCCAGCAACTTGAGTAGGCTCAGAAGCCCAATAGTCATGTCTATTCATCATCTACGATTTAGTATAAATAAGAGGTGACTTGAAGTCCTTTGGTACAAAACTCTTCATGTGTGGTCTCCTCCTCTCCACGTTTTGGGTTTTGGTGAAGGGGAGACATAATGAAGATACGTTGGCCTAAAGGTTATGCCCTAGCCGCAGTAAGTCGTAGGCTTATGAGAATGTTCTATACAGCAAATAGAGACTTATTCATACGCAGTCAAATGAAGACTCTTACGCAGTTATGGAAACCTTATATGCTAAGACATTATACGTTGTTCATACGTTGTCCATGGAATCATCTATACGCAGTTATGCAGCCATGAAATCATCTATACACAGTCATAATCATCTATATGCAGCCATAGAAACATCGAAACGCAGTCATGAACCAACGCAGTCATGAAGACTGATCCAACAACAAAGACTCTACACGCTATTATGAAGACTCATATACTCAAGTCATACGCAGCAATGGAAACCCTATACGCAGTCACTCTATACGCAGTCATACGCAGTTCATGGAGACTCTTATGCACAGGTCGTAGAGACACTTATACGCTGGTAATAAAGACACTAATACGCAGTCGTGAAGACTCATGACCTTGAAGACAGATACGTTGTCAATGATGTAATCCTAACGCAGTTGTAGAGACACTTACACACTGGTATATAGAGAAACTTCTATGTTGGCATGCGGGACACTAATACGCAGTCATGGGAGATAGGTTCACACAATCATTGTCATGAGAAACATGTTCACGCAGTTAGAAGAGACATGTTCATCCTCTGCTCTTGGATTGACATATAGCCATTGCCATAATGACAGTGATCACATATATTATCTGCAACTCAATATTATGACCTGTTCAGGTACTATAACTTGATGGGCAGTAATGTTCATGCATATAGCAGTCAATGGCATAATCTAGAATGGAATTGTGTCAGCATATTTATTGACATGGCATGGCATAGCATGGCATGGAAGGCACGCTATGTATAATGGCAGAGGGCAGCATGATGTATGAGCATCATAATGTATGAGATCATCGGCATCATAATGAATAAGATCATGAACATGGGCAGCATAATGATGCATGATGTATGGGCAACATGATGTAGATCATGAGCAGAATGATGTATGGACAGCATGATATAGATGATGGGTAGCATGATGTATGGACAACATGATATCAATCATGGGCAGCATGATGTATGGGCAACATAGTGATGAAAGCATGAGCAGCATGATGATGCATGATTCAATATGATGGTACCTCACGGTAAGGTGCAGCAAATGGATGAATGCAGCACTCTGATAGGTGAAGGAGTCACCTTAGAGAATCAGTTGAAGCAATATGTCTTCAACTAATCTCTGCAGATATCAAAAGTCAAAGTGTTGACTTCTATTGTAAATGTACTATCTGTCTCACTTTCTCTGCTGAACTTTGAAGAACATAAAAGAAGAATTGATCAAGGGCTTCCCCACATTGTGTGGTTTGTCCCTGGCTAGTGCCACATCTTGTGTCCCCTTGTCTTGGCTTGTCTTCTGCGATTTATATTTATGTTCTATCTGCAGTTTACTTTAATGTTGATGTGATTGCTAATCTAGAATAGATATTGAAAAATTAAAATAAATTGCTCTAACATAGAACATACCTAATCTTAACATGGTATCGAAGTTGAGGTGAAGACAATGCCCAAGCAAGAGTGAAAGAGCAATCACCAAAGAGATTTGGGACAAGACAAAAGGATCAATGGGATTATCATCCCTCTTCTAATTCACTAAGGGTGAAGTCGAAGCAGAGAATATTATCAGAAAGGTGCAGCAGAAATTTTTTATGGCCTACCTAAAGATCACTTCATTGGGGAGTTCGGATCTAAGGGTGGAAGGAAAGGCGGATGCCTTGGCTACAATAAGTTCGGCCATTATGCGAAGGAGTATCCAAATGACAAGATGTAGTCATCAAGGACACAGCCAACTCTTCAGAGAAAGCAAGGAACCCCACGCATGAAGAATCAAATGTTGTTTCTGATAAGATAAAGAAGCATTATCTTATATTGGCCCTCTCCTTCAGATTCTTTGGGAATCTGGCTTATTTATTGTAGTGCTTCAAGGCACTTCATCGGATAGAAGGGTGCAATCTCTAATTTGGTAGAAACAACCGTGGGATTATACTTGGAGTCGATGCCACCTATCCCGGGAAGGATGTTGGGAATGTTATCCCTCAACTGAATGGGGGTAACTCAATTCATTTACAGAATCTCTTTTATGTACCTAATCACAACAAGAACCTGGTCTCCATTTCAGCAATGGAAGTCTAAGGTTACGAGTTGGCACTCATCAATGAAAAGCAGGTCCATAGGCTCAGAACAACCCGAGGAGTTTGAGATTGAAGATCAGGAATCTCATGTATGCAGGTGGAAGAAATCCCTCTATGGCTTGAAGCAAAACACCCCAGGCGTAGTATGAGAGGATTGATAGCTGTAGTATGAAGCTGAGATTCACTAGGAGTGAAACCGATCCAAACCATTACCTGAAGGTTGTGGATGATAGACCTCTCATACCGGCACCTATGGCTGACAGGTGCAGACCCTCTCATTTGTAGAAGACAGAGGGAGTTGGATTCCGAATATGGAAAGATAAACTGCAAGTCTATGACTACCTCAAGGATCTTAACTTTCAGAAGTTATATGGTAGTGATGTCGGGCCAAATTTGGGAAATGCCTCTAAAACTCATTCGCATTGATGTTCTTGGTGAACCTCCGTCCAAACATATGTGCTACAGTTAGCATGGTGAGCTCATATTTGGTTGAGCTTCACTAGATTGGTGCCTAGAATCTTCTGAGATATCTTCAGGGCACAATCTCTCATGGATTGAGATACACTGCCTATAATATGCAACCACATGATTATTCAAATGCTGAGTGGGTAAGCAGTGTGGAGGATCCTTAGAGCACTTCTTAGCAGTGTTGCACTAATCGCGATTAAATCGGAAAATCGCGATTTTCTCAAATTGGAGATATTATCGGCCGATTAAATCGTAAAAAAAAAAATCGGCGATTTTTTTCCAAAAAATCGCTAGAAAAATAATAAATAAATTATTATTATTATTATTATTTATGAGGAGGAGGTGACCCAAGCTACCCCTGTCACCAGTAGAGAACGTGGTCTACCTCCTGTGGCTCCTAGTTCTTCAGGTTCTAGAGTACAGCAGAGTCCACTGCCAACTCCACTAACCTCTAAATCTAGAGGGGCAAAGGAAATCAGTAGTATTAGACTTTAGTTATTTGGTTCATTTCATTGTATATGACATTATGACTCATGATATGAGATACATTATTATATTTTTTGCTGATATTTTGAGGCTGAGTTGGGAGTCATGAGTCAGGACTTACTATTCAGGGCATGATTCACTGTTATGTGTGATGTGGCACTAGAAATGATATTAAACATCTTATATATTAGTTCTTTTATCATATTTATGTGTCAATGTATTTATTTTATGTTGTAGATGCTTTAGATATAAAAAAAATTGAAAAGAAAAATGAATATTTTTGTATGTTATGATTTTTTCCCGATTTTTACTTATTTTTTCCGATTTTTTCCCCATGCCGAATTAATCTCGATAACGATTAGTGCAACATTGCTTCTCAGTGTTGGTTCTCCTTGGGATCTGCTTCGATATCCTGGATGAGCAGGAAGCAGAAGTCGGTGGCTTTGAGCACCGTCGAGGCAAAATATATTGCTGCTAGCATGGCTACCTAAGAGGCAGTCTGGTTACAAAAGCTCTTCAGTGAGCTGTTTGGATACCACTATGTAGCAGGGTGATTAGTTCTCCTATGAACTATGGATGATATGTTCTCCATGATGACTATGTAGCAGGATGATTAGTTCTCGTGTGAGGTCTGGATGATGTGTTCTCCATGACCATTATGTAGCAGGATGATTGGCTCTCCGGTCAGGCCTGGATGATGTGTTCTCCATGGCAATTGTGTAGCAGGATGATAAGTTCTCTTGTGAGGACAAGATTGATTAGTTCTCCTGTCGAGGCATCCTACCCATGCAGTCTGGGACTCATGGGAAGTACCTCTCATCTGATCAATGAGCAAGGAAATGAGGATAAGGACCATAGCAGTACCGATGAACGCATAGTTGTATCTACCGTACTCCCTATGCTAGGATGACCTTCATTGATCTGGGATCAATGATACTGGTTTGGGACCAGTTGAAGTAGTTGTACCTACTATGACGCTGACTTCGGGTCAATTGAGACTGGTCTGGGACCAATGGTACATACTCTGAGACTGACTTCGAGTCAGTGGAGGACTGGTTTGGGACCAGTGAGAGTGGTACATACTATGACGCTGACTTCGGGTCAGTTGATACTAGTCTGGGACCAGTGGTACACACTCTGAGACTGATGATACTGTTCTGGGACCAGTGGTAGGAGTGGTACCCACTATGACGCTGACTTTTGGGTCAGTTGAGATTGGTTTGGGACCAGTTGTACGCACTCTGAGACTGACTTCGGGTCAGTGGAGAATGGTATGAGACATTCTCGATCAATTCTTCTTCTTCATGGTTCAGCAAAGCTAAGCAGACCTAAGCAGACCTGAGCAGAGACAGCAGAGCTAAGCAGAGCCAGCAGAGCTGAGCAGAGCTAAGCAGAGCTGAGCAAAGCTAGCAGAGCTGAGCAGAGCAGTTCAAGGCACTGATGGCAGAGACAGTACAGTCGGACATATGGATCAGTGAATGGAGTTCTCCCTAGTTAAGAGGGAGTGTTAAAATTGGCAACTAGGGCCAAACTCCATGTTGGTCATCTTATGACAGCTGATATTTTTATTAGATCCCTCTCATCGAGAGATGTAGGATTGATCTAAAGATCATCTGATTCCGTCAAGTATTCATGGAGTTATGAATTTATTTATGTTATAAGACAAATTGTCAAGTCGGCCAGCAACTTGAGTAGGCTCAGAAGCCCAATAGTCATGTTTATTCATCATCTACGATTTAATATAAATAAGAGGAGACTTGAAGTCATTTGGTACAAGACTCTTTATGTGTGGTCTCCTCCTCTCCACGTTTTGGGTTATGGTGAAGGGGAGACATAATGAAGATATGCTGGCCTAAATGTTATGGCCTAGCCGCAATAAGCCGTAGGCTTATGAGAATGTTCTACACAGCAAACAGAGACTTATTCATACGCAGTCAAATGAAGACTCTTACGCAGTTATGGAAACCTTATACGCTGAGACCTTATACGTTATCCATGGAATCATCTATATGCAGTTACGCAGCCATGAAATCATCTATACATAGTCATAATCATCTATATGGATCCATGGAAACATCAAAACGCAGTCATGAAGACTGATCCAACAACAAAGACTCTACACGCTATTATGAAGACTCATATACTCAAGTCATACGCAGCAATGGAAACCCTATACGCAGTCACTCTATACGCAGTCATACGCAGTTCATGGAGACTCTTATGCACAGGTCGTAGAGACACTTATACGTTGGTAATAAAGACACTAATACGCAGTCGTGAAGACTCATGACCTTGAAGACAGATACGTTGTCAATGATGTAATCCTAACGTAGTTGTAGAGACACTTACACACTGGTATATAGAGAAACTTCTACGTTAGCATGCGGGACACTAATACGCAGTCATGGGAGATAGGTTCACACTATCATTGTCATGAGAAACATGTTCACGCAGTTAGAAGAGACATGTTCATCCTCTGCTCTTGGATTGACATATAGCCATTGCCATAATGACAATGATCACATATATTATCTGCAACTCAATATTATGACCTGTTCAGGTACTATAACTTGATGGGCAATAATGTTGATGCATATAGCAGTCAATGGTATAATCTAGAATGGAATTGTGTCAGCATATTATTGACATGGCATGGCATAGCATGGCATGGAAGGCACACTACGTATAATGGCAGAGGGCAGCATGATGTATGGGCAGCATGATGTGAGATGCGCGAAAGCGAGAAGGCAGATATGGGAGGGAAGCGGGGAAAAGAAAGGCATCCTCATATAGAGAAAAAAAAGGCTATCAGTGAAGCAGATTCCGGTTAGGACAATACGGTGTATGAAAGGGGGACCTTCTTTGCACCCATAGTCAGCTAGCAACCGACTAGCAAGCAATCCCCGTCAAGTTCATTGTTTTCAGTTAGCAGAAGAAGTACGACGGGTCTCAATTGAGGTCGATATCAGGTCTTCGGTCGATGAAGGCAGGTTTAGGACCGGAGGGGATGATGTATGGACAGCATGATATAGATCATGGGCAGCATGATGTATGGGCAGCATAGTGAGTAGATCATGTGCAGCATAGTGAGTAGATCATGCGCAGCATGATGATGCATGATGCAGCATGATGGTACCTCACGATAAGGTGCAACAAATGGACGAGATGCAGCACTATGATAGGTGAAGGAGTCACCTTAGAGAATCAGTTGAAGCAATATGTCTTCAACTGATCTCTGCAAATATCAAAAGTTAAAGTGTTGACTTCTATTGTAAATGTACAATCTCTCTCACTTTCTCTGCTGAACTTTGCAAAACATAAAAGAAGAATTGATCAAGGGTTTGCCCACATTGTGGGTTTGTCCCTGGCTAGTGCCACATCTTGTGTCCCCTTGTCTTGGCTTGTCTTCTGCGATTTATATTTATGTTCTATCTACAGTTTACTTTAATGTTGATGTGATTGCTAATCTGGAAAAGATATTGGAAAATTAAAATAAATTGCTCTAGTATAGAACATACCTAATCTTAACAAAATACACCACCTTCTGCTTATGACTAGGCCAGCATCCTCTTCTTCATCTCCTTTTGAAGGCCGACTAGATGAAGTACTTGTGACAAGGTCTTGAAGGGTTTATGACACAAATAAATTCTCTTTTTACAATATGTAACATGCCCAAATGGGTCTTCAATACATGCCACTAACTCAATTGACTTTATGACTTAATGACCAAACCTAATAGCTCACAATGGGAGCTCCATCAATAAAATAAAATTTCTTGAGCATGAAACCCATGTCTCAAGCATAAAATAATTTTATTTTTCTTCTTTACATTAATTACATAAAATCATGATTACACATCATTATGAAGAACGAACCTACTAACATATTTCAACATGATTTTCTACTTCTCTGTCATGCTTATGAATAATTTTCTTATAATTGTTTAAAGAAGCAATTAGATAATGCTAATAATGATATGATGTTGTGAAAAACAAGGAAATTATTCTATGTTATTCCCTAGATAAAATTCAACATGGAATCAGAGTCGGGAGGCACTAAAGAGCAGTCCCTTGAGGTAAGCGAAGGTCGAGACAAAATCATCTCTAAGGGTTGAATCCATGAAGGTATGCAAGGATCTACGATTGACTTCATATAACATCTAATGTGTCATTCATACTCTTTTGTGGAGCCACAGAGACCTGTAATATAGACCAAAACTAAGGACCTATGGCAAAATTCTTTAATATGCCAATATGTAGCCTTAAAACTCATGTGAAGAGAAGGATACTACTCTGAGGTATGCCCTAAAAATGATCCAAATTCTTTTTGTAGCGTATTATTTCAGGGCTTATATATAATTTCTATGGCAGGCTTTATGTGAGCTTTGTGGCTCCTTTAGAACAAGTCTCTTTGTATTCCCTATAATCGTGCTAGCTATTTGTATGCGAAGGCCATATATATATATATATATATATATATAGAGAGAGAGAGAGAGAGAGAGAGAGAGAGAGAGAGAGAAGATTCAAGTCTTGAGGATACGTATCTCTGTTACTCATTGATTCCATCTTGTGCCCTGAGCCACCCTATGGAAATTCCCACATTCCTATCTAAGCTCTCTCATTGAATGGAGGTCCTAAGATCGAACCTATATGACATCCAAATGATAATCATTACGCATTCAAACCATCTCTGTGGCATCCGAGCTACAATAACTCTATTGAAGGAGTCATGTGATATAAAATGGAGTCAAGTCCTATTTTGTTACAGTTCTAAAGTCCGAGAGCATAATGAGCAAATAGAAACTTATCATCTTTGTGTTTGTGATCAAATTCAAAGGAGAAATTCCATGTGACATTATGAGGTTATCTTTTCTATGACCCAATTCAAAATTTTGAGGAAGAAAGTTTGTAATCCAAGATCATTATTATGAAAAGAAAGGGGATCAGATTCTTTTTAGTCTGAATGATAAAAGAACTTGAGCTCCCTATCTGAAATATAGATTTATATTCAAATGAGAATTATGATGAATAAGAATACCTCAGATCATATATGACAATGTATGTGCAAGCTTAAATATTGAAACTCCTTTCCTATGGCCTTGTGCGAATTCTAAGACACAGTCTTCATGCCTTATCTCTGCCATAAGTGCAGGATTGGATCTTGACAATTTCAATAACAAGGTTGTCCGATGGAACTATAATTTGTGACATATCATTACTGTGGAACCTTTTTCTCTGAGTTTAAATTCTAAGTTGTAGAGTCTAAAGTTGTAATCAAAGGTGACTTACCTCATGATATGAGAATCCAGTTGTAGATAGCAAGGAGTCTGTTGGTATGAATTTCCTTGCTAGCATCATAAGTCTGTAGGTGGAGACATCATTTCTACTTTTCAAGTGTGGAGTTGACAAGGGTTAGCTCCATCCAAGCTGAACCCTCAACCATGTGTCATCTCTATTATTATCTCATGGTAAGAAGTCGTTTTTAATTGCACTGCATATTGGCCTAGTGTAAGTGGCAACAAGGGAGTCTTGTCACTCAATCTAGCTAAAGGAGGTAGCTTCAAAACGCATATGATTCGGGTACCTCATCAAATATATATTGGCCATGTCATCTTGTCAAGTCTAAGACCTACTGCATTATATCTATGCATATAAGTCATGCGAAAGGGGTAAGGAATTAAAGCAATATATATATATATATATTATATATATATTATATATTGAAGATGTTGGCAGATGTGCATCTAAACCGACCTATCTGAAGTAAAATTATTCAAGAAACTTTGCTAAAAGTCCTGACAATTCTAATATCATGACCAAATTTGGAGTTTCCAATATTCTTCAGAATTTGTTCTGCCTTGATGGATTCTACATATTAGTTTGTTGAATTATCTGAAGCATGTATATTGATACAAGGATGAAGTATAATTATTTCGAAGGTTTTGAGAATTTGTTAGAATCATCTAAAGTTTATGTCTAGCTTCTTGGAATACTTTTGGATGTACAGAAACCCTAGTAATGGTCTTGTTGCACCCATTTTTTCAACATTCCAAGGAAGCAGGGTCTGAGGACTTGAAGGAATTTTTTCAAAGTCAGAATCGTCATCCAGCAATCTGTTCTATGTCATTGTAAACCCATTCTGCAAGTTTGTAATGTAAATGATGCCAATACAATCGTTTTATTATGTAACAACCTAGGTAAGCTTATGATTTTAGCGATGAATTTCGTCCTAGGAGGTTTTTCGTCTCACTAATTCACCTGTGTTTCTAAACATGGATAATCAGCAAATGTTTTCCCTGCAACCTCACCCCAAAGCTAGGTGGAATTTATTATCGAAATCTTAGGTGAGTCCTAGTGTTTTAGTCGAGTCTATTGTAAAAGTGATTTGGGAACAATTTATGATAGTTGGCTAAATTATTTTATTACAGATCACTTGGTCTACTAAATCATATTGTGTCACAAAATTGGGTAATTATTTGACGGTCTATAATGAATGGGTGTTCCCCCTTTGAGGGTTGATTTGTAAGATCTTTTGTAAATATTTTTCTGGCAAAACAATATAAAATCTTAAGCTAGAAATTAATTTAAAAAATTAAAATGTTAGAGAAATTAAATTCTCCAAGGGGAAAAATTTGTGCGTCTAAAAGAAATTAATTTTTGGAGGTCCCCCACAAAGGGAATATTAAATTGGGCCCTTGGACCTTGGTGGTTAAGTCAAAGTCAATTTTTTTAGAAAATTAGCTCAAAATAATTATTTTTGAGGTAATAAAAAATGGTTTTAATGAGAAATTCGAAAATTCCTCAAAAATAATTATTTTCGATGGTGAAGATTAGAATATCATCAAAGATTTATCAGCAGTCAAGACTATTTTGACGAAGATCAAACCAACTAGCCGCTATTTTCCACTTGGAGGAACTTCCCTATAAATAGAAGGCATTTTTCTTCTATTTTTCATCTTTTGATGAACTGGGTTTGATGTAATTTGTAAACGCTCGTATAAATGTTGAAAAATCTAGGGCATGGAGAGTTAATGAGATTATTCTTGACTTGATAACTATTTGAGATATTTAACTTTACTTCATAGCATATTCTTTAATGTTAGTGTGTCTTCTTCGGTTCTTTAAATACCTATCAAAACAAAGAGACAAGAACACAAAAGTTGGCTTTCTGCCAGGGCGAAAACCTCTCCCGCTTCGAGAGGAAAACCTGCACAAAATTCTTCTTATAGAGATTCCATATTGACGAACACCAAGACCATGACCCTAGACTATCTGAGCCATGTTGATTTTTAATGTACCTTGGACAAGTGGTTTCCCATGGGTTAATCTCTACCTAGGGAAAAGTGTCCAAAATAATTATTTTCCTAAGTGTGACTTTGTAAACTGAAAATGACTTTATAAGTGGTAAAGTCAATGTTAAATTATAAAGTGAAAAGTGACTTTAGACATAAAGTACAATGTGAGTACTTTATTTAATGGGTGAGTTAAAAAATAGAAAGTGAGAATTAAATGCACATTTATTCTCATCCCTTGATCTAAATGAATCTGAGCCATTAGATTTAGGGTTACCCAAAACTCATTTAGGAAAACAAAAGGGGGAAAAGAAAAGAGAGAATGCGTTCATTCTTCATGAGCAGATTGGACAAAGGAGGCTGAGAGCTTGAGAAAAGTTCTGAAGGCAAAATTTGTTGCAGCGAGCTAAAGGGGTGATTTCTGGGCAAAGTTGGGCACGAAAATCAAGGCATAGAAGACAATAGAAGCTACAATACGAACAACATTTAATGTTGTGAGTTGCACGCCATTCGAGAGAAGCTTTTGGAAAAATTAAAATAAAATATTAATTGAAAAATTTGTACAGTCAGTACAGCGGTACGAAAATCTAAACAGTCCGTACGGAATCCTGACAATACAGTCTGTACAGTACATATTTTCAGCTTCAAGAGGGCATGGTTTTCAAGGAGTTTTGGGCTGAAGATATAAGTTGTATTTTGTTGTTTTGTTTTGTCTACAAATGTTTTTTTCCTGAACTTGAAACATAAATAAATTTGAAGAGCTCTCTAATAGGTTTTCCCGGAGAAGATTGAAGGGTTTTTGCTTGGGTCTAAGTTGACCAAAAATCTGTGTATTTTTATGTGTGTTGCTGGTCTATTTATGTTCATAATTATTTTCAGCATGTGTTGACAGTCCCATTTGTTTTAATCTGAAAATCTCATTTCCAAAATTGTATATGTTGAATGTATGTTTATGGGAAAGGGCATTTAACTTAACGGGAGTGATAAGGTGAAATTAAAACCGCGTTGGGATTGTCGGTAACTTTCTAGTCATCAAATTTCAACATGGTATCAGAGGTACAGGCTAAAAATTGCAATTTGAACAACAGACAGTAGTTTAGAACAACAAACAGTGGTTTGGACAACAAACTGAATTTTTGGACAGCAAACTCATTTGGGACAGCAAACTGATCTTTTGGGACAGCAAGGTGTGCTGGAAAGTTCATTTCTTCATTTTCTTGGTTTTGTAAATTTTGGAGCAGTCATGGCCATGTTCTTAAGGATAGAGGATAGACTGGGTGGGATATCCAACTATGCCGTTTGGAAGGATAAAATTCAGAGAGTGTTTGAGGAGGCAGCAATTTCGGACATAGTGCGGCAAGTGGTTGTACCTCCTACTGCTGCAGATGAACTTGCTAAATTTACAAAAAATAATGCAAAGGCAAAAAGGATATTGATGGACAGTCTGAAGGATCATGTGGTTCCTCAGGTAAGAGGAAAAACATATGCATATCAGATGTGGACAGCTCTAACCACTCTCAATCAGAGTACCAATGGGAGCAGGAAGATGGTACTCAAAGAGAAATTAAAGAACATCAGGATGACAAAGGCTGAAAGTGTACTTCATTATCTTGGCAGGGTCAAACAGGTACGTGATGAGTTGACTACTGTTAGTAAGGCAGTTGCACCCACAAAGTTAATCAAGATAGTTGTAGCAGGACTTCCTAAGTCTTGGGACGTCTTTGGAGATGTTGTTACTTCTAGGGAGAATCTTCCCAATTGGGACAGATTATGGGATGATTGTGTGCAACATGAGATACGGAAGACTGCCAGTGGTCGTGTGAAGATAGCAAATGAGGAGGATGTAGCCTTGACAGCCAAGGGGAAGAACAAAGCGAATGCCAAGAAAGGGGCTTCATCAGATAGAGCTAAGGGAAAGGAGAAGAAGAAGAAGAAAGATACAAATATGTCCAAAGTCAAATGTTGGGCATGTCAGAAGACGAGACACTATGTTGCTACATGTCCTAAGAGGAAGAACAAGGGGAAGAAGGGTATTGCAGCTTCAGCAAAGGTGGAGCAGTTTACTTCACAGTTTAATAAGGACTTTAAAGGGGGTGCATAGACAGCGGGGCTTCCCGCCATATGATAGGTGCACGGGAGTTCATTTCAAAGCTTGCAGAGAGGGCACTTGATATTGAGATTGTACTAGGAGATGACCGCACTATGAGAGTTGTTGGTGTGGGGACTATGACCTTTGAGAGGGAGTCTTTGTCTCCTTTGAAGGTCATGGATGGTTTGTATGTTCCAGGGATGAAGAAGAACTTGATTTTAGTGTCTACTATGGAGAGAAGGGGTTTAATGTCACTTTCTCAGGAGGGCAGGTATTGATGCATCCCAGGGGAGCTTCCATCACTTTGGCCAAATCATTGGAGTCCGCTCAGGGAAACTATACAGGTTCAGTTTTCAGTCAGCAAGAGCATTGGTGAGTAGCACATCTGGTAGCACTCACACTAGTATCACCAGCAGTAGAGACTTGTGCGAGTTATCACACAGGAGGATGGTGCATATGGATCATGGAGCTTTGAGAGCACTGAGGGAGATCACTACTGGAGTTCTTGATTTCAATGTTGAGCATTATGAGGTCTGTAGAGGGTATGCTTTGGGAAAGTACACCAAGTTACCATTCCCAATGAGTGACAGTAGATCTACAGGTATACTAGACTTGATTCATACTGATGTTAGTGGTCGTATGTCTCATATGTCTTTGGGTGGTTATGAGTATTATGTTATATTCATTGATGACTACTATAGGAGGACTTGGATATATTTCCTGAATACCGAGGGTGAGGTTTTCATTTGCTTTAAAGAGTTCAAATCTCTTGCAGAAAAGTACACAGGTAGGAAGATTCGGGTCTTGACATCAAACAATAGTGGTGAGTACACCGATGGTGGGTTTTCTGACTTCTGTGCACAAGAGGGCATTAGGAGAGAGTTCACGATTCCTTACAACCCCCAACAGAATAGGGTGTCTGAAAGGAAGAACAGTGCAATTGTTGGGGTTGCTAGAGCAATGATTCATGATTAGGGGTTGTCTTTGTTTTTGTGGGTTGAGGCCTATAATATTGTTGTTTATCTTCAGAACAGGAATCCTCACAGAGTATTGTGGAATATGACTCCAAAGGAGGCTTTCACTGAAGAGACGCCTCATGTGGAACATCTTCGTATCTTTGGATGTCTCAGATATTCTTACATGCCCAAGGAGCAGAGGATGAAGCTAGAACCCATGGTAGAGAGGGGTATCTTTATGGGTTACATCGAGACTTCGAAGGCCTATTGGATCTTCATTCCTTCTAAACATTGAGTGGTGATTAGGAGGGACGTGAAGTTCGAGGAGGAGAGGGCTTATCGGAGATCACGAGAGTACGATGAGAGAGAGTCACAGACTTCTCCTCAGTAGGGAGGTCAGGTACAGGGAGCAGGACCTCAAGGTTTTGGATCAACTGGTATAGGAGGTACTTCAGTGTCAGTGACTTCTGGGGCACCCATTGGTGAGTTCAGCAAGCACTTCTTTAGGGAGTCCACTGGTACAAAGTTCACATGGCACTTCAGCTAACACAGGCACAGGTGTCGGTACAAGTTCTTTGAGGATAGGTGCTGGTACAAGCACACCAAGGTCAGTTGGCAGACCTTCAGGTTCTCCAAACTGGGGCAAAGAGGATGAGGTTCCCTATGGGGAAGCTTCTTCAGAGAAGAGGAGACCCAAGTGGCTTCAAAACACCTTGAACAAAGCGGAGTCTGTTGGTCCTCCGAAGAGGGTGAACAAGGAGAGTGTGCCACCTGAGCGGTTTTGCAGTTATGTAGCCAAGACTACCAGCATTGTTGACTCTGAGCCTACTAGCTATGAGGAGGCCGCCAACCAGGAGGTATAGAGAGAGGCTATGGTGGAGGAGTATGCCTATATCATTAAGAACAATGTCTAGGAAGTGGTGCCTAGACCTGAGGGCAAGTCAGTTGTGACTTCCAAGTGGCTCTACAAGATCAAGCATGTTGCGGATAGCAGCATTGATAAGTTCAAGGCGAGGTTTATGGCTAGAGGGTTCTCACAGAAAGAGGGAGTTGACTATGATGAGACCTTCGCTTCCATAGCTCAGTACATTTCTATCCGGTCCCTTATTTCTATTGCTGTAGAAATGGGTTGGCAGATCCATCAGATGCATGTGAAGAACGCATTTCTGAACGGAGCTATAGAGGAGGAGGTGTATGTTGAGCAGCCACAGAGCTTTGAGGTACTTGGGCGGAAGACCCGTGTATGCCGGTTGAGGCGAGCATTCTACATACTTAAGCAAGCTCCGAGATCTTAGTATTTGAGGATTGATACTTAGCTGCAGCAGATGCGTTTCACGAAGAGTGATGCAGATCTGAACCTATACTACATTGTTGTAGGGGATGATCCGCTCATTCTTGTGTTGTATATTGATGACTTGTTCATTACTAGGGCAGAGAGACTGATTAGTGGTTGCAAGAAGGATCTTGCTATGGAGTTCGAGATGAAGGACATTGGATTGATGCATTAATTTTTGGGGCTTGAGGTGTGGCAGGAAGAGGGGCATATCTTTTTGGGGTAGGGGCAGTATGTTGTGGATGTGTTGAGCAGATTTCACATGGCAGACTATAGACCCATGTCTACACCTATGATCACCAACTGGAAGAAGCTTCATGCTTCAGATTCTAGTTTGGTGGATCCCACATTATATAGACAGCTTATTGGGTCCTTGATGTATCTGGTCAATACTAGGCCAGATATATGCTTTGCAGTGAACACACTTAGCCAGTTCATGGTTGAGCCCGGGAGGGTGCACTAGGTAGTTGCAAAGCACATTCTTCGCTACGTAGAGAGGACTGTTGATTATGGTCTAGAGTATAGGTGGGGAGATGGAGTGAGGTTGGCAGGTTACACAGATTCAGATTAGGCAGGGTGTGATTCTGACAGGAAAAGCACTTCAGGGTGTTGCTTCAAATTGGGTTCGGCAGTTGTGTCGTGGTTCAGTCAAAAGCAAAAGTCAGTTGCTTTGAACTCTTATGAGGCTGAGTATATGGCTGCTAGCCAAGCTGATTGTGAGCCCATTTGGCTTTGCAAGTTGTTGTATGGCCTATTTGATCAGAAGTTGAGACCAACGGTTATTCACTGTGATAGTCAGAGTTGCATTAAATTCATGGAGAATCCAGTGTTTCATGACAGGTCAAAACAGATTGACATCAGATATCATTTCATGAGGGACTATGTTCAGAAGGGGACAGTGAAGCTGAAGTATATATCAATAGATGAGCAGGTGGTCGATGTTCTCACGAAGTCCTTGCCAAGAGGCAAGCATGTCCATTTCAGGGACAAGATGGGTGTGGTGAGAAACACTTTCCTCGGTAAGAGGGAGTGTTGATTTTTAATGTACCTTGGACAAGTGGTTTCCCATGGGTTAGTCTCTACCTAGGCAAAAGTGTCCAAAATAATTATTTTCCTAAGTGTGACTTTATAAAGTGAAAGTGACTTTATAAGTGGTAAAGTCGATGTTAAATTATAAATTTAAAAGTGAATTTTGACATAAAGTACAATGTGGGTACTTTATTTAATGGGTGAGTTAAAAAATAGAAAGTGATAATTAAATGCACATTTATTCTCATCCCTTGATCTAAATGAATTTGAACCATTAGATCTTAGGGTTGCCCAAAAGTCATTTAGGGAAACAAAAGGGGGAAAAGAAAAGAGAGACTGCATTCATTCTTCATGAGCAGATTGAAGAAAGGACACTGAGAGTTGGAGAAACGTTTTGAAGGAGAAATTTGTTGCAGGAGGCTAAAGGAGTGATTTTTGGGCAAAGTTGTGCATGAAAATCAAGGCATAAATGACAGTACTAGGTACGATACGAATAGCATTTCACGTTGTGAGTTGCACGTTGTTCGAGAGAAGTTTTTGAAAAAAAAATGAAAAATTTGTACAGTGCATACACCGGTACGGAAATCCATATAGTCCGTACGGAATCCTTACATTACAGTGATTACAAGCTGTATCAGTATCCGTACAGTATATATTTTTAGCTTCAAGAGGGCATAGAAATCGAGGAAAAGTGGGCACCGTTTTCAAGGAGTTTTGGGCTGAAGAGATAAGTTGTATTTTGTTGCTTTGTTTTGTCTGCAAATGTATTTTTCCTGAACTTGAAAGATAAATAAATTTGAAGAGCTCTCTAACAGGTTTTCCCCGGAGAAGATTGAAGGGGTTTTGCTTAGGTCTAAGTTGACTAAAAATCTGTGTGTATTTTTATGTGTGTTGCTAGTTTGTTTGTGTCCATATTTATTTTCAGCATGTGTTAAGAGTCCCATGTGTTTTAATCTGAAAATTTCATTTCCAGAATTCTATATTTTGAATGTATGTTTATGGGAAAGGGCATTTAACTTAATGGGAGTGATAAGATGAAATTAAACCGGGTTGGGATTGCAGGAAAAATTTTAGTCATCAAATTTCAACAAGCGACTCCAAGATCAAGGCACCAATCCTCTTCTTGATATCGTTGAGATCATCATCGTCACTGCATCATGAAGACATCGATTACTGCTGCAACACCACTGTGATTTCACTAAGAGACTTGTTATAACTATGAGCTTCATTGCTTCTTTATTGTTATACAGAAATTACAAAGATCCTCTTCCATACGAATACACCGAGTTTATAAGACAGTGATCATAGTGACTGTGTCTATGATGTGTGTGCACCGAGACAGAGTACAAAAGTCTTTCTTGCCAAGAATGTAGACCCTTGTGACAGCGTTCATCATTACTTTAATATTCATATCATCTTTTTCCACCGAGGAGAGTTGTGTGTTGGCAATGCACCGAAACACTAAAAGTCTAAATAGCGTTGACACCAACAACCATACATCCATGATATAGGAGATTGAGATTTATTGTGAAGTATTGAGATAGTTTCCTTACTGTGTCCATCCGAGATTATACTTCTTCAACATATGCAAAGTAACAGACATGTACCCATCTGAGATTCCTCAGAGATGTGCAAGATTCTCTCTGCTCTTTTGAGATGATCTCAACTGCCTATTTATAGGTGTCTGTCCATGCATTCAAGCTGACATGAACTAATGAACTGTTGTGTCACTTCACTTGCGCTGGCGTGTCTATTCCTTATGTCAATTTTGCTGGCCAACTTGGTTGTTCTCTTCATCGTTTAGTTTGTTGCCTTCTTCAAGAGGATTGTGCTTGTCTTGGAGCACTAAACTAGACTCTAGGTTGGCTCATATACATTATAAATGCTCAAGAAGAGCTCTTTGACTCTTTGACTTTCCTAGACCTACGGAATGAGCAAAAAACTCATTCTTATAATTCTCAAAAATAATATTTCTTTTCTTTACAAGTACAAAGATCAAAATTACATGTACAAATACCGAACCTAGTTACATTTTCTTCAACACTCCCTCTTAACTAGGGAGGTATTTACAATGATACTTGGTTATTTGCAATTTGAAGAATTTCTAATAAGAAGAATCAAATTGGTAACCTCTATTATAACAGCATTGTCATAGTGCAAGGCCTTAACTAACAACTCCATCTCTCCAAGAGACCATGAGCCACAATGTTGGTGAGACCAATGATTTATAGACACCTTCATCATTCTCTCTCAAGGTACATACCCACCCGGGTGTTCACTGAGTATGACCTTCTAGGACTATTCTTATCTTGGGTTCCCAGCCCTCAAAGAATATCAGTCCTCTTGCCTACTCTTATCTTGGATGCCCTACACATTCTCAAAGAGTATCGAATGCCAAATGATTACCTAACCCTCCATTCTTTCTTCTCAAGTGAAGACAAGAATGTTGTGTCTATCATGTGTCTTCATTTCCATCCATGGCCTTCACCTAGACTTACGGTTGTTAATCCTGGTCTAGTGCATGACACATGAAATAGAAAAACACAATTGTCACTCCTTTGTAATGAGGGGCGACCTAATTCAAGCTCCCTCTTGATCAGGGACCTGTCAAAGCTTCCTCTTAGCTAGGACTCTTCAATACATCAGCAACTTCTTCTTCGTGGGTCCTTCAGCTGCTTGATCAACTTCTCTCCTTGATGTCATGAAGTTAGTTGAGCTTCTTTCTTGTAGGGCAATAGTCATTGATCACTTTCCTCCTCAGTTTGTCATGTTATTCGTTTCTTCATGGAAAGTGGCCTTCTTGGTACATATCTGGAACCTTCTCCATCTGGCTAGTTCATTCTCTTCATGCTTCTTTTAGGAATTTCCATCCACCACATGAATGCTACTTGTCCTTGCGCTTACAACTCTTGTTCTAGTAGCCCTGAATGAACTCATCTAGACATTATTCAATAAGTCAAGGCATAACAATAAATCAAATCATACCTTCTGAGATGGATTTCTACAATGACATCATTTATGTCAGCATCCTGCATACATGTTGACTCATTTCCCAAATATATATATATATATAGATAGATAGATAGATAGATATATTTTCAAGGGTCCCTATCTTTTCTAGACTTCCATCAGAGTCTTCATATCTTTCTGGGAGATTTCCTAGTCAACTCTTCTTGGTCCTGGGATGTTGATTGTCTTTATCATGGTTGCATATCTTACGATCTCTTCCTTCCTCACACATTCAATTCCCAGGGGTTTCTAATTAGAGTTATGTAATTGTAGTCAACCACCTCATATTTCGTATGAGGACATATTATGTTGATTTCATCTGGTGTGACCTATGTCTTTTTGCATCCTTTCAGAAGAGGAGATCCTTTTCCTTCGATCATGCTTCTTAAGATAGAGTTATTGATCTGCAACCATACGACATGACATTATAAAACTTAAATACATGTATACATACCTCATTTTACCTTTAGGTTGTCCAGGCTTCTTTTAGCAGCTTCCTTGATTAAAAGATCTTCAACCCCTTGAACTGCTCTTACATCATCATATCACTATTCATGAACTCCACAAGTTGGAGTTACTATAGAAACACTTGCTTCATCCCTGGACTAGTGAACCTTCTAGTGAGGATTCCATCAGAGAATCTTGAGGATCTTAAAGATCCCTATCAAGCATATGTTTCCCTTTTATTGCATGATGAGCCTTCTTTTAAGTGCTTGAGTTCTCCAAAGTTGTTGCCTACAACTTGCCTTCTTTCATAGAAACCCTAAGTTGATGACTGAGGTATCTTACTTATACTTGAGATTCTAGTCACCCTCGTGATGATGTCACGAGATCTTGTTTCTAATATCATATCTGTAATATATATTGTAGCCACATTCTATGCAAGATCTAGGAGCCCAAAAAGAGACTTATAGAGAGACTAATTCAATGAATTCTACTCCCTCTTACCATGGGCTTCCATCCTATCTGGTGACACGAATTTTCGCATGATGTTCATAGTTTCTCTACCAACTTTCCTAATGTCTACCTTTATGAATTCAAAGGAGACCTTGATCAATGACTTCACTCATCTATGAGGACCATAACTATCGTCCATATTTTATGCAAGGACCTTGTCACGAGGATTATGACTATCCTCTAGCATTTCCATTTCCTTGCAAACCGAAGTCATTAAACCAAGAATTGATTAAACATGAGAGATACTTACTTGGCATGTGAAGAGGAGATCTTCATCTTGATGCTTCCTTTGCTTGAGCTGCCCATCATGAACTACTAGTATCCTTTTACCAAGACTTCTTTGGAGACCTTCTACCACCATGACATTTTTTATCTTGTCATCACCGAAACTGCTTTATGATCTTGAGATCATCTTGATTCCTAATTCATCTTCTTGGTAATTCTGACTCCTATATTTGAACACATTCTTGACATGCTCGTGATACTATTATCCCACAAGTGGACCTTATTACTTTCATCATCAGCAAATTCATACTCTGATCTGAGCATCGAGCATCATGCTAGATTCGAAATTGTGAAAAGTATATCCCTGTGACATTGTACTTAAGTGCACTGTACATACAAAGTATGTAGAGAGGCACTATGATGTGAGCCCGAACTTGCCACTGAATAACATAGACAAAGAGAGTAACTGGATTGTGTATAGAGAGATTGTCTTCTTCAACAATATTTTGTTTGACTGAGATCATGGTAGTAAGGAACCCAAGACTTACTCTTGTAATTTAGAATCAAAACTGAGATTATAATTTATGCCGAGACCATGAGTGCTTTAGTGATCCTTTTCATCTATGCGAGACTGTATACTCTGTCCCCACCTGAGCTTCATCACTGATGCATCCTTTATTATTACATTTTCCCTGAGACCTTCACTGTTTCTTTGTTGAAATCATCTTTGCACTTCGAGATCATGGCTTTCATCCAAACCATGACAATGTGTGTCACAATTGTATAAGATTCGTTATGACTATATTCAATTATGTTTGTGATGAGACAGAGTATTTCTTTGTTTGATCATCAAAGTTCTCGTATTACAGCTATCTGAAGCCTTGACAAAGATGTGTTGCGATTGTATCTTTCCGTTACAGGTATGTCGAGACTATGTTGAGAGATTACCGAAACAGAGATACCGAGTTAGTGTATTTCTCTCCTTCGAACATGCCGACATGGTATTACAATGATTGCGTTGAATACTATAGTCATGAGGAGACCAAGACAGGAATGTCAAGATATTGTTTGCATACGGATGTTGATACAAAGTGTGTCCTCCTTCACCTTAACTAAGATTGATATTGACTTGTCTTGTTGTTGTTGGTTGAAGACTGATCTTTTAAGTGTCTCTTTTATGCCCTTCCTTAGACTGCAACCATAGCTATGAAACCATGTTGAAGGATCTAAGGCATGGAGAGTTAATGAGATTCTTCCTGACTTGATAACTATTTGAGATATTTAACTTTACTTCATAGCATATTCTTTAATGTTAGTGTGTCTTCTTCAATTCTTTAAATAGCTATCAAAACAAAGAGACAAGAGCACAAAAGTTACCTTTCTGCCAGGGCCAAAAGCTCTCCCACTTGGCAAGGAAAACCCGCACAAAATTCTTCTTATAGAGATTACATATGGACGAACACCAAGACCATGACCCTAGACTATCTGAGCCACTCCAAGACCAAGGCACCAATCCTCTTCTTGATATTATTGAGATCATCATCATCACTGCATCATGAAAACATCCATTATTGTTGCAACATCACTGTGCTTTCACCGAGAGACTTGTTATAACTATGAGTTTCATTGTTGCTTTATTGTTATACAGAAATTACAGAGATCCTCTTCCATACAAATACACCGAGTTTATAAGACAGTGATCATAGTGACTGTGTCTATGATGTGTGTGCACCGAGACAGAGTATAGAAGTCTTTCTTGCCAAGAGTGTAGACCCTTGTGACAACGTTCTTTTCATCATTACTCTGAGATTCATATCATCTTTTTCCACCGAGGAGTAGTTGTGTGTTGGCAATGCACTGCAACACTAAGTAGTGTTGACACCATTCAAGCGTTGACACCAACAGCCATACGTCCTTGATATAGGAGATTGAGATTTAGTGTGAAGCATTGAGATAGTTTCCTTGCTATGTCCATCCGAGATTATACTTCTTCAACATATGCGAAGTAACAGACCTGTACCCATCCGAGCTTCCTCAGAGATTATGTGTTTGTCCATGCATTCAAGCCGACATGAACTAATGAACTGTTGTGTCACTTCATTTGAGCCGACGTGTTTATTCCTTATGTCAATCTTGTTGGCCAACTTGACAGTTCTTTTCATCGTTTAGTTTGTTGCCTTCTTCAAGAGGATTGTGCTTGTCTTGGAAGGGTTCAACTAGACTCTAGGTTGACTCATATACATTATAAATGCTCAAGAAGAGCTCTTTGACTCTTTGACTTTCCTAGACCTCTAGAATGAGCAAGAAACTCATTCTTATAATTCTCAAAAATAATATTTATTTTCTTTACAAGTACAAAGATCAAAATTACATGTATAAATACCGAACCTAGTTACATTTTCTTCAACAGTAAAGCCATTGTTTTGTTGGGAACGTTTTGATCATCATAATAAAAGACTTTGGAGTGCAGTTCATGGTGTTTTTGTCTCATTGATTAGAGGTACGTATTGGGTATGTGCATTTTTTTATTGTGCTTCAGATAATAATAATTATTCGTTATTTCATTATAGATGATAGGAACATTCTATTGGTAAGTTTTGCGCTTATCTTAGGAGATCTGATTCATTGTGTGTACTAACGGTTTCTGCTTAAGAAAATATATAGAATTTGCAAGTTCTCGGGCACTTAGGCTCCAAGTTCACAAAATGTGGGCACAGGCTGACCATGTTTGGATTTTAAATATTTTATATGATTTTATAACTTCGCTAAGGCTATGGTTGAGCATTTATTTTTCGAAATACATCTAGCCATTATCAAAACTTTATTTAAAAATTATTCCTCAAAATTTCTTTCAAACATTGCACACTTGTATATTCTGTAAATATATTTGTATAATATTTTTTCTGTAAATAATTTTATTTTCTAACCCTTCTTTGCAGTTGGGGTTGGGGGTTTTGGAATTTTTTTATCTTTTATATATATTTGGAGCAAGGTTACTTAGAAGCGAGAGCAAAAGGGAGGAGCGCGAACGGGAGCAGGCAGCGACATTTTCAAAAGCTCTCGATTTGGGAGCGAATCAGGAGTGAACTTTTATATAATATATATTTTTATATCTTTTAATGCATATATGTCAACAAAAGCAAGTGGAATGCTGAATTAGATATAAAAGGCATAAAAGCATGGATTACAGCATATAACATCAATCATCTAGAAGTTATAATCTTCATCAACCATGTCCACAAGTTACAAGTTCTCATTTATATAGCATGTAAGGGTGCACATAACCAAAATAGCATAGAGTGTATTCCATCTCTTAACTGAAAATACATCAACGAATAGGCTCTAGATGGCCTCTAGCATCCAAAAAAATCATGCTACAACAAATAGCTACATATCATCAAAATCATTGCCTATCTTGGGATCTGTCATTAATTTCACCCTCTAAGCAATTAACATAAGATAGAAAAAATGTAACATGTCAAGTCAAGATTTTGTTTGAGTGATGGTTGCATTTTTAGTAGGGTCATGAGAGAGGAGTTCAACAACTAATGTCACTAACATAAAGGTACATAAAGGGCTTGGTGCTCTTGATTAAATACAAGTTTCATACCCTAGTACATGACAAAATCCAATGGAAACATTGCAATCCCCCCAATCCTGAAACCCTAAAAAACTAATAAATCTGTTGGATTTTGAGTGAGATATTAAATTCTTCTTTCTCCATATGAAATCCAATGAGGTTGGAACCACTCTCAAACATCTTAAGTCATTTCATGCTAATGTTAAAAATTTAAGTAAAAGGTTGAAAATGAATGATAAAGCAGAATGTCACTTTTACGTGTTTTCCAGGTGGCATAATCATTAGACAAAATTTTGGCAAGTGGACTAGTTCTTTCAAGGCACCAAGGCCTAAGGGTTTGGTCTTTAACCCTCTCTTGTTCACTGTTTTCCACAGCAGTCTTATCATCTCTAAACAGTGATAACAAACACATCTAAATGCTCTAAAAATCAGTTGATAAGCCATCTAACATAATTAGTGAGTCATATAAGCATTTGGGCATTAAGTATTTGGCTTAGATATTCTAGTTTTGTTGACTGTCATCTCTGCCATTTTCTGCATAATAACTCTGATATAACAGGGACTAAGATGCATCTTAAGAAGGCTAATTCACTTGTAATTTTATTGGCAAATTTGGTTTGGCATTTTGGCACATCTTGGCATTGGTAGCTCACTGTTTTCATGATTATCTCACTGCTGTCATAAGATTTGCTTACTATTGTCCTGACTCCTACGTCATCTTACTGTTGTTATAATTGCTCATTTATGTTATTGGGTACCATAAAATCATAACTTGAAGTGTTTTCAATAATTCATGCCTTGTTGTGAGAAGGATTTTGTTTTCATCATCTAATGTGCTTGTTGATATTGATAATATTGAACAAGAAAATTAGCACCTGTGGTTTCATTGTGAGCTTTAGAAAGTTTATAAGATCTAACTCACTCATATAGGTTCTAAATCAAGAATCGAACATCGTCTAAGTGTTCTTTGCTTGAAGTCTTTGAATTGGCATTGAAGTAACTTGTTTCTCTTAAGTGGCAATCTAATTGGCAAATTAGTACTCTCATAGGGTAATTCTTGCTTCACTACTGATATCCATTTGTGGATATTAAATACACATTGATATTGAGATTCTAAGTATTTTAATATAATCAAGCATATCTCGAATGATTGAGTATTATTTTGAACCGTTGATAATCTTGTAACAGTAATCGGTGGTATCTTGTTCAGCATTGGTTAAATTATTCTAAGTGCTTCAATTTATCATTGAGCAAGTTATTACGGGAATTGAGCACATCCCATAGTTGTTGAATAATCATATATTGTGGATATCTATTTGGCACTTGGTAACTTGGCACATTTTCCTATGGTTAAGATTGTGATCTCATTGATAAGTACTTGGTGGTATAACTTAAGATCAAGTCATAATTAAGTACTTAAGTAACTTAAACAATCTTACCTAAAGAATCACTCATTCCATTTTGCATTGCATTCTAAGTCTAGTTGCATTAATAACTTACCTCCAAGCATAAGCTTGGTTGATAGACATTTAGGGCCACCCTTTCTCAATTTAGTTTGAGGAACTTAGATCCTCTTTAGTGGTTAATGTTAGAGTCCTATAATATACGTAATCAAAGTGTTTATCTAAATATTCATTCCTGGGGTTCTATTTTCAAGATTTAGCCTATGAATTCATCATGAAGCATAGTCTATATTGTCTTTGTACAAAGGTATCAAATTGGTCAAGTCATTGAAAATATGTGTGTCAAAAGAGGTCCATTAGTCTTGATTTGAATTGTAAGGTCCCTAAGGGGTCATCATTGAGGTGTCATGAATGTCTTGTTATGAGTGAGTGTTGGACTATTGATGGTGGTTGTGCTAGTATTGCACATGAATGTTGGCACTAATGTCAACCAGACTGGCAAGAACGTGTGATGCAACAAATGCATGGCTCATAAGGATTCCTTTGATCACTGCAAGCTTTAAGTAGAGAATCATCATAGCGGCAGGCTTATTGGAAAAGCCATAAAATGATGATTACATTGATGGACCAGATGGAAGTCCATGGTAGTTGCAAGCTTCATGTAGATGATCATCATAGTGGGTGTGATTTCAGTTGTCTAAAGAGTCAATGTGCAGAGAATTTTGCACTCATCTTCCAAGTAGCAAAAGGACTCAGCCTACATCGAACCCTCTCCATTGGAAAGTGCTTTGAACAAGCTTTCCAACGATATGTGGAAGTCCAAAAGTGGACTCTTGGATCAAAAGATATGGTCTGCTAAAGTTTAGGGATTTGAAGCCTTAGGAAAGAAGGAATATAGGCATATCAGAGATCGGATTGTAGGAGGTACAACATATCGGAACATCGAGATATTGGGTATCAGAGTATCAAAACTTCTTAAAGTGAGGAACCTTTAAAAGTTGTGATATCGATAAAGTGTCGATAATATTAAAAAGCGTCGAGGAATGCGAATAAAGATTAACGAAGGATTTCAATGCAATACCAAAGGTTGACGGGCCCTCTTCTCTCTCCTCTAGCAAGACACATGTCAGCATATGATTGGCTCTGATAAGCTATAGTGGCATCTGACGTCAGCATGATGTGGTAGTACGACAAGACACATAGCAAGCATATTCAGCTTTATTGAGTAGTTTAATGGCCCAAAACCGGGTGACACATGTCACCTCTAAGGAGTCACCACGTGGAGTGATGACATCATATCGGAGGTTGAAGATGTCGGAACTCTAGAACAGCTAGAGTTTGGAAAAGTACTGATAAAGGGGGCTTCTGATATTGGGCTGGCACATGGTCGTGAGAGTTCAAAGAACCAAGGGCGCAGAGCAGTTAACAAAGGAAGAATGACCCCAGCAGGAGTCTAAAGGCTCGGCACCTTAATGCTAAGCGACAGATCACAACGCCAGGTCCCGTGGAGGAGAAATGCTCAAGGAGCTTAGCGTCAGAGGAGCTAAAGATATCAGAACTCAGGATTATCTGAGCAATGCAACAATGTGGAATTTCTTTGATAAGACAGTACAAAGAGTTAAGGGAGCAACGGGAGGCAGCAAGTACTAGATGCATCTAAATTTGCAAAGGCAAAGGGAACTATCAGTGGAGAAGCTTTCTTGGAAGGAATACAATCTGATATCAACATTCCGCACGGGATTCGTCCCCTGTTTCTGAACAAGCCAACTTTCCAGACCTACACAGAGGTAGAAGAAAGATTCAGAAACATGGTAAATTTTTCTATCCCAGTGAAGAGCGATGGGACCAATTACTGGAGTTGGTCGAATGAGCACAAACAAAAGACCTACAATCTTGGCAACAACACAAACAAAAGGAGCCGAAAAATAGCTACAGTCAGCAACAGATTTCCTTCAATGATTCAACAGAACAGCCAAATTTGTCCAGAATTCCTATTATTTAGTTTTGTTTCAGGAATATCTATAATTTTCTTAGATATTATTTTGTAATCAATTCCTTTTTGGAATCCGAAGTTAGTTCAACAGAAAGTCTATAAATCTGTTGTAATAATAATGAGAAATGGTTGGATTATGTATGAAGAAAAGGGCTCTACCTTGATGTAAGTTGTGGATTGTACTCAAAGTAATCAATTTTCAGAAATACAGAAGCAGTTTTGTTCCAAGATTCTTGTGTCAAACAAATGGTGATGTGTTGTCTCATGTTAAATTGTTCTTTTTTTTCAGTTTCCATATGAATTTCCCTCCTGACTGTTGCAAGAAAATTAAGAGTTGAATTTACTTAAGTGTACTTAGTTCTGGGTTGTTTTAAACAGTCTTAATGTTTCCCTCATGAGATTAAATATATAATTCATTTAAATATGCTTTATATTTAATTGATCATCTACTTTTTCATCTCAGCCACACCATAATTTTCTTAAGATCCAAGAGTTTGCCTACCCTGCCATGTTACAACTACTCTGTCAATTTGATATTGATTACCCAAAAGTTTATGACTCCATGCCCAATGTTGAAATTTGGTACTGGAGGATAGGTGGTTCCCTTAGGCTTTGATCTTTGGCCTAGGGAAAAGTGTCCAAAAGATTTTAAATTTTTCTCCTAAAGTGACTTTATAATTTTTATAAAGTTAAAATCTAATTTAAAAGTGACTTTAAGTGATAAAGTTACTAAGTCTAATTTTAAAGTGACTTTATAAAGTCAATGAAAAATTAGAAAGGAAAAGTGACTTTGGAAATAAATGACTAAGTGGGTCTTTATTAAAGTGGGTGAATTAAAAAATAGAAAGTGAGATTTAAATGTGCATTTAATCTCAGCCACTGATCTAAATCTATCTTAGCCATTGGATTTAGGGATCACCCAAAAGTCATTTAGGGTTGGGTTAAAGGAGGAAAAGGAGGAAAAGATCATTCATTCTTTCATGAGCAGATTGGGA
>APFE031565921.1:233611-249399 GCA_000404065.3 Pinus taeda
AGTGAATCAACTCCTGAATTTTGAGTCCTGTCTGAGTCTCAACTCTCAAGAGTCAAAATAACAACAAAAAATATAATAGATGTATATCATGAGTCATCTAAAAGTCATCAAGTAATCAGTCATTGAGATCCTCTTCCCCTTTTAATTTTTGTTTCCGCTAATTGTATTAAGAAATAAGTCATGCATTTTTTCAGTAGACTGTAATCTACTTGGGTAATAAGGTGTCAGGTGGTAGGTCCAATGAAAATTAACAGTGAGTATCACAGTAGATGTGAAAATTAACGCTTGGTGACTCCAAGCTGCTTATTTTATGAGAAAACAATAGATGTCAGATTACTAACCTAGCCTTGGCATCTATTATTCAAAAACTCTTGGAGGTAAAATCCACTTCTGATACATAATCTTTCCCCACATTTACAAGGAGTTCACCACTAAAGAAGATTCCCTTTCAAAATGTGCTCTCAATGTAGGAAGGATCTTTGCTATCACAAGATTTCACAAGTACTTTGTTCCTGTTTGAAAAATGGGTTCTTTTTTGAGGCACTGGTTTTGTTTTTTTTGGACAGGTTGTTGTTATTTGATCTTCATGACCTCCTCTTTGTTGTTTCTTCTGGAAGCATTCAACAACTGTAACAATGTTTTTGATGGTGTGGGGTTCTTTCTACGGAACACTGTTGTATGCCTGTCCTTTTGGTACTTTTGTAATCTAAGGGGCAGTGGTTGTTAGAGTCTGGATCACTGAAAGCCTGGAGGCTTAGCCAATGTATACTTTGCTTTCTAACTAGAAATATGAAGTATAAAGATTTGTTTTTCCTTGGAAAACAAAAACATATCTTAACCTCAAAACTAACAGGTTACAAATGAGACTACTATGCTCGCAAGAAGTATGACAAACAATACAATGCAATAACTTGAAAATGCATGGATGGAAGCTTCAATTTACAGTTTTTTCACCTTTGCGGCCTCTTTATCCGCGGCCTGGGATGGGAGGCAGACTTTTTGGGTCAACTCCCGATTAAATCGGGAGTATAAGGAAAAAATCGTGATTTTTTCCTTTGTGAAAAAGTCTCCAAAAAGTCGAGGGATTAAATCGTTTAGTTCAAAAAATCGCGTTTTTAGGATTAAATCGGGATTTTTTGCAGACTTTTTCCACATTGGTTAACACAACGACCTTGCAGTCGTCAAAACCACAGTCTTTGTAGCACTGGAGGCATCGGGTGGTTGGAACAGAGGGGGAGATATCGTTAATCAAGCCTCTACTTGCTTCCCGTTGGCTTCCATCCCACAACCTACTCCAAAGACTAATTCCAAAACAATTAAGAGGAAGGTTAGACTTAGAATATGCATTTATCTTAAAATCAACCAAGATTATGCATTTCACCTAGCTTGTAGGATTCGCACTTCATATAGGATAGTCATTCATCTGAGCAGCAATTGTACATCCAATTACTTGGCATTTAATTGATAATAAGCAATAGGTTGACTCCATAAGGCACTGGTCTCACAATTCAATCTAATCTAATCTTATCTTGCTAAAAATAACCAAGTAGTTAGGCCACTCAATCGTGTCTCCCAAAGTTGTTGGTTGCTAACTTGTTCTTCGTCTTCACATTTCCATAGGGACTACCCCCCATAGCCTTCTGTTGGGAGACAACTAGAATGGAGAGTTCAGTGATCAAAGTGACAGCCCTCGACCTGAGTCGTTCTCGCAGTGCCTGTACAATCTGACCGACAACATTTTTGGCGTTGTTGTAGGGGACCAATTTATTGGCCTTTGGCGTTACAGCAATTATCATCATTCTTCTTAATCTTCTAATCAATTTCATATTCTTTATCCTGCCAATGCCACAACCTTTTTGGCATCGTTGTCGAGGAAGATTTTATCCCATTCTTGACGCTTCAATGACATTTTCTCAATCTTTCATCTTTCATCATTTCACTAGCCTGTCAATCAACACATTTTCTGGCGTCGTTGATATCTCTTCATCTTTTCATCACTTCATCCTTTTTCCTCTCACTAATCTATTCATCTCTTCTATCTACACCTTTAATACCTAGACATTTCGGTTGGTTTCCTATTTGGGTGGCGACTCCACTTATTCAACCATTCACAAGAGCTTACTTTAGAAGGAATCTTGGTAGCTAGGTTAACCCCTCTCCTGATCCTGAAAAGGTTCTAAGAGCTCAGTTAAACAAAATACATTCTAGAGAGCATTTAATCTTTCTCGAACAGAAATCCCTCACTGATATCCACTTGCTTTTCATTAATCCCTCCCAATCAAGTCTTCATGGACTATTATAGGCCTTGCAACGTTACCAATATTCAGGGATATCCCAAAAATCTTCCAGATGAGTCTACTATGAACAAGCTTCCAACCTTGCAGGGGAATAATGCCATCAATGCCGAAGCTCACATAAAGAAGTTCAATACCCTTATACAGAGATTTCTCCCGCAACTACATACAATCATGAGGACGTCAGAACGAAGTTATTTGTTCTCTCATTAGAAGATAATGTGTTGGACTGGTTTCATGATAAAGCAAATAATGCTTTTGATTCTTTACGGGCCCTCACTGATGCATTCAAAGATAAATTTGGGGATAAAAGAGAAGGAAAATATTTGGGCAAAGAGCTTAACTCCATTAAGAAAAGGGAACATGAAACGGTTGAGGAGTTTAACAAAATATTTAATAGTCTTCTTAGAGATATAACTTAAGATTACAAGCGCGCTGACAAGACAGTGTTAGAGCCATATCTTGAAGCATTTAATGTTGACACCCAATATGAGATTAGACGTGCCAAGCCTGTTACTCTAATTGTTGTTCAAAATACTGTTGAAAAATTAGAGACATATAAAAAAGATTTGAGTAAATCAGAGAGTCTTGGTTTTGACAGAGGTCTGGTTAAATCTAAAGAAAAAGAAATTAAGGAGGTCGAGCATGATCAAATTAAAGAATTAACTCGAATAGTTAAAGAAATGAGACTTGATTATGCTCGAGATATGAGTGCCATGCAGTCTAGGATGGTTCAAATGGAACGAAAGCAAGCCTAAAATATGCAGCCTAGAAATAATAATAATGTGAAAATTCTATCACTACAGCAACTGAT
Source organism: Pinus taeda (assembly GCA_000404065.3). NCBI lineage: Eukaryota > Viridiplantae > Streptophyta > Pinopsida > Pinales > Pinaceae > Pinus > Pinus taeda. Next base: position 236,720 of record APFE031565921.1, read on the forward strand.
TTACTTTTTGTACTTATTTCACCATAAGTTATTCATGAAATTACTTCAACAAACATTAAAATAAATATTGTTGCATATATCACACCGTAATACAGAAACAAACATATGCACAAGAATCAACACATTGACACAATTATTTTGGACTAATGTCCCTGGAAAAACCCAATGTGGGAAAACTGCTGCAGCAAGGGAGGATTTTACCATTCCGCAATTTTCTAGTACAACAGGGTGCCAAACTGGCTTACCCACAAATAGACAAATTTTCCCGCACTTCTTTTGAACCCAGCGTCGGCGCTACTGACCTGTGCATGACCTTAAACCCTCTAAGTCAGCCTGTCGAGACTCTGCGCAGCCTCTCTAGCCTTTCGCATCACTCCTGCAGCCTCTGCGTGGATGAGGCAAGCCTTGCTAGCTCTGCACAGTCTCGACTGCCTCTGCGTGCCTTCCTCTGGCCCTACGTCTGCCTCTTCTGCCTATGTGTTGATCTCCTGTCTCTCTGTTACGTACTTGCTACCTCCTGACTGCTCTCCAAACCACTGATTCAATTTCTCAGCTAACCCAACACAAGAAATTGAACTGACTGGACTCCCTCAGTGTGTTCTCCAAGTGACCCTCAAGCCTTCTCTTCTACATTTCTCGTTGAAAAATCAATGGTTGAGATTAAGTCCCTAATCAATGGCTAAGATTAGATCTAGCTTAATCCATGACTTTTGGACCATTCTAACACAGTTTTATATTAATACACATTAATATTTTAGTTTCTCTAAGTTTAGACTTAGGGACTCCATTAAAAATATTAATTATTTTAATATGTCCCAAACTGTTTAGAATCTGCCCAAACCCTTTCTGGGTATTGGATATCTCATGAGCTTTAGCCTCTCCACAAATTTTCGTGGCTAGAGCACATTCGATGCTACCCCAAATCAACAAATAACAACAGAGAAAATAATAATCCATAGCCGAGAAGAAATCTTCCTAGTGATCAAAGACCTCCTACTCCGCTTGAGTCTACCAATGTTGTTGATCAGCCTATCCGTTTTTGCAAAGCATGCAAAAGCTTCCACGAGGAAAGTGCATGTGCCCTTGCTAGAAAAGTCTTGGATGAAGCAACTAATGAACAGATAAATAATATTGGCCAAATTTCTTCCAAGTAAAGTCCTTGCACGGATATGATTTCTTCACCCTTCACCATCAATAACTTCAGTGATGAAAAAGATCCTATCACGCAGATGTATGGTGGAAAGCCATCTCAAGAACAAATTATGAAAATTGCTAAAAGTAAAGGTTACACTTATCAAAGAAAAGGTAAAGACCAGAATCGAATTAAATAGGTTGCAGCTGAAAGATATAAGTCAGGATTGAAATTAGATTGGGCCGCATGGATTAATAGCATTAAGATGTCTGTCTTGGTGCTTGAACTCCTGAAAATTCCATCTCAGCGGGCATCATTCTTCGAAGCTTTGGGTATGGCTCAACAGGTTAATGTCGATAACAATCCCAAGGATGAGGAAATTAAGTTAAAGGATTTAAACTGCTACATGAACAATGAAGATCATCAGCCTTTCTTCTTGAATTTGGATATTGATGAGCATCTGCTCCATAATTGCATGCTTGATTTTGGCACTTCAACGAATGTTATGACTAAAAAGGTTATGAATCAATTGAACTTAAGAATTTCTAGGCCTTATCATAACATTTGCTCGATGGATTCTAGAAAGGTTGAAGTCCTTGGTGTTGTCAAAGATTTACAGCTTTCCTTAGTTGATTATCCATACAAGATCATCATCGTGGATATAGCAATTATTGATGTGCCTGATGTATGGGGAATACTCTTATCCAGGAAGTTTGCAGCTGACTTGGGTGGCTCTATTCAGATGGATTTATCATATGACACTAGTCCCGTTGCAACAGGTGGTATGGTCAGATTATACAAGGAGGTTGAATGGAGATATCATATTGAGTATCCAACGAGACCAGAAAATGGTGAAGAAATTAAGCCATAAGGTCATCCACCGCATTTTGACTCAGAGTTCATCAAGCCAGTATATCACTTTTCTTCATCTCATCGTCCATCATATCTTCCCAACAGAAAAAGGAGAAGGTTTCCATATGACATAGATGTGTAGCATAGTGCTCAGAATCTACATCAACCAAAAAGGGTCAAATTTCATCAAGGGATATCTGAAAAACAACCTATTGACTACCTGTATGCAAATAGATGTTCGAGATTGTGCCGCATAGATGACATCTAATGCCATAGGGTATCCTTTGTATAGTATCTCTAACCCTACTCCTTTTTCATTTATGTCATTTAGCAAGATTCTTTTTTTATGCACTTATGTATTATGTCTTTACATTTCAATTTGTTAGAGTAGATCTTTTCAATTCGAACAGATATTCTATGTATGCAGGATGATTTCGATTTTGAATGGATATCTATTTGGTGGACTTTCGTTATCTTGGATGCAGAATTCTGAGATTCTCACATTGCTCCATTGAAGCAATATGTCCCCATATGGAGCCAGATGTTGCACCCATTTTTTCAACATTCCAAGCAAGCAGAACATTTTATGACAATCTAATAGAAGAATTTCAACGGGTTTTCCCCCTTGTGGGGTTTTACCCTGGTGACCAAATTGGTGTCTCTTGTTGATGTTTTGATTTCTCCTATTGCCATTGCATTTATTGTTCTATCTTCAGTTACTATTGATTATTGGAAGAATTTATTATTATTGAAAGATTGCTTATTGAAAATGAATTGGGTTAAAGTAATTGAAATAGCAAAGCAGTGCAAAATTAACATCATCTACGTTGTAACATTTTCTTACCTCAAGCTTCATGCTCAACTCATTTGCAACTTGTTTCATTTGTAAAGTTTACTTTGAGCAAATCTCTACACTTGGAGCAAATTTTGCAAGTTTATTCTAGTTTGTTAACTTCATTTATTCACAATCTAGTTTTAACAAGTTAATTGTTCATTTTAACTTGTTTCATTGGCTCAACCAACATTCCATTTACAAATTTGAGCAACTCATTGCCATAACATAACATATTACAAGCGAACATACATATTTTCAATGTCAAGGCACTTGAGTTAGCATTTCAACTATTGAGCTAATTTTCTTTCATTGGCGTTGTTTTCATTGAGTAATTGGTATATTTTTCATTAATCATTGTTACAAGTCTATGTCATATTGCACTAACTGTAATCTTGATTACAATTTTATTTCCTCTCTTTATTTGAAGCGTATTGTTATCATTATATCTCTTTGAAGACATTTCATTAACATTTAGGCATCTCATTTGCATATTAGATTTAGACTTGCAGTTCTAAAATCTACCTCCAAGCATAAGTTTGGTTGAATAGAAACTTTAGGACAAGTCTTCATGACTTTCTTTCACTTGAGTACCGAGTAAAGTTAAAACACGTGACCTCACAGTTGTCTTGTGGCAGAGCCCTTGTAGGAACGAAGGCACGTGGATTGCAAGGAGGCTAAGAAAGGTATTGTTAACAATGGACTTGTGTCTCCTCGGTCTATCATTCTTGCAACCCACCCCAGTCTTTACCTAGTTGTAAGAAATTGAAGGGAGATTTTTCACCATAGATTAGGGGTTTGATTAAAATCAACCAAGATCCTTGCATTTCACATTGTTTAAATTTTGCATTCATCTATCTAACATCATATCATTTGGCATATTGTTGATTTGTGAGTATTGTATCTTGCTTGCATATTACATTGAACTTATCTTCTACTTGTTATCTAAATTACTTGGTCATTGTCCTTTGATATTGTCCCGTTTCATTTGAGCATCTCTTTGAAGAAGTACAAGTTCCATTCACCTTGCAAGATCTATTTTGTTGTTTATATTTCAATTTATGCTATCATCGTGTACTAACACTCGTCTTGCAGCATTGTTATCCTTGTAACTTGAAGTGTTATTTTCATTTTGCAAGCATATAATCTTTACTTGAGCATTTTTTATAGGGCACTGGTTTCTCATTTTTACTTTTGTTGAATGCCATATTGATCTTAATCAAATTTATCTTTTACATTGCTCATAAACTCTTTTACTTGCTAATTTTAAATATAGTTGCATTGAGAAGTGATTGCCTCGCTCTTAGTCTCCTAGAACTTGTTGTTTCTAAGAACTTTTTCCTTTAAAAACCTTCCTTAGGGTCCACCCCCCTTGGCTTTAGCTAGGAGAGAGCCTAGACAAAGAGAGTTGGGATTAGGTGACAACCCCTTCTCTAAGTTTTTCCACCAAGGCCACACCTAGCGGGGTTGAGGATTTTTCCTACATAAACTTCGGTGTGTAAGCAAGACAGAAACAAATCCATTTTGCAACTATGAATTGTACAATTATCTCCAACTACAAAAGAGAGATATTTCCACATCTCTTGTTTCACTATGGCACCCCACAAATCCCCTGGTAACCTCAAAAACCCCCAAGTATCCAACATTGCCCAACTCATAGCATATAAGATGTAAGAGCTACAATATGTGTTGCTCAAAACCCTTGCCTGTCAACAGTGCAAACATGCCCTACAAAAATAGACTTCAATCAAGAAATAATGAAAACCATGATGTCCATGTTCCAACAACTAATGACCACACATCATTGTTCTAAAAATTTGGGATCATATAATAGCAAACCCTACAGCACGGCTTGCAACAAAAAGGATCACTGCAACAACCCAATACAACTACAGCTATCCCCGCTGTCCAAAAATATTTCCCACAAGAGACAAGGCTTTACATCTCTAAAATTGATGGAGCCCTAAATAGGGACAACCTTAACTCTTGGATTTGCAATCTGGAAGCCTAGTTCAAAACTCAACCTACTCTAGCAAACTCACAAAAAGGTTCATGTATTTCAGGAAAACATGGAAGGTCAAACCGTCACATGAAGGCAGAGACACACATAGAACCTCACAACCTCCAATCAACCTTCCATCTACACTTGGGATGATTTCAAAGGGATCATCCACAAGCTTTTCTACCAATTAAGGAATCCTACTCCTCAAAAGCTCATTTTATGAGGTTCCACATTATGGTTTTGAACTCATTGATAAGATTTGCAACTAGTACCTTCAAGTATTGGACCAACTTGGGGTCATACATCTTCATTGAACCCTTACTCTTCACAGCATCAGATTATTTGATGGGCGTCTCTAGTCGGGGGAGTCTCACTTCTCTCTGGCTGGATGATCATGCTTGCTAGTTTGGTGGCTTCTCACATATGCTTGCCTTGTTGATCACCCCTTAGTTGCATATTTGATGGTGCAGTTTTGGTGTACTTATTTATCTTGGACATTCTTGCATGATAGGTCTAGGCCCCCCAAGGGGTTAGACGATGATGATGTTGGAGTTTCATATTGAGTAGGTTGTTAGAAAATGTAACTAGGTTTGGTCTTCATTTTATGTCTTTGAGTCATTTTGTAATGTACTTGTCAAAAGAATAAAGAAAATAATTTTTATTATTATTATTGTGACTTATTAAAGCATGGGTTTCATGTTTGGGTCACCATGTTTTAGGTCAAAGTCCCATTGAGGTCTTCTAAGATTAATCCTGAGTCAATGGAGTCATTGTACTTTTAAAGAGACCCTTCTTGGGCTTCTAAATCATGTAAAAAGGTTAAGTACTGAGTCAAATATGAATTTTGGTGTCTCCACACCAAGTTGGCCTTACGATGATCAAGTCGGCCTATTCGACCTCACCAAAGGGCTATAGATGAAGCCATTTGAAGCACACTCTCTCACAAGCTAGTTCGATCTCAATTGAAGCTGGAAAAAGTGTGAAATAGGAGGAGAAGGAAGTGTGAGTTTGGTCTAGAAGAAGGAGAAAGGGAAAATCAAACCTTTGGTGCAACTATCTCTCTCTCGTGCCCTAGTTTGGAAGATCAAAGTTCTCTTGTTGATGTCGTAGCCAGTGGTTATATGATTCCATAGCCAATTGTCATGTTGATGTCGTAGCCTGTTCCATATGATGTTGACACCCCAAGAAGTTGTATTGGGCCAAGATCGAAGGTTCTAAGTGAAGATCGAAATCTTTCTACCTTTCTAATTTTCTAACATAGGTGTGCACTTATTTAAATTAGATGTTCTATGATGATGTTGGAGTCTACTAGTGACTAAGTGAGCATTTATTTATCTTAGATGTTTCACAATGATGTTGGAGTTTCCTATGTTGAAAAAAGGTACCAAGGAGGTGTTTCCTAGTGCTTTTTGCCTAAGCCTAGGAAAACAAGTGAACCAACATTTTTAGTGTGACTTTATCAGATCATTAAAGTCATGTGACTTTTTAGTCACTTTATAAAGTCTAAAAGTACATTATACTTTATAATATTAAAGTGACTTTATGTTTTTAAAGTGACTTTATGAGGCAAAAAGGTACATGGTACAACAAGTTATTAAAGTGACTAGAGGGGGTCAATGTCATATTAGATCTCCACCCTTGATCAAGAGAAGCTAAGATCTAATCTCAACCCTTGATCTTAGGGATAGGTCTTCTCATCCTTGTGGAGACTAAAAAAGGGGGGAAATGAAAATGGTGGCTCATTATTCATGTGTAAAATTGGAGAAGAGAAGAGGCAAGGAGAAGAGGAAAAGTTGAAAGGACGTTGAGATAGCAAGTCTTTTCAGCAAAGAGAAATCATATAAAATCACAAATCCAACAAGGTACACGAATACCAGAAGGTTGGAATGGTGGCATGCAGACCAAGAAGGTACAGCAGTTCTAACAATGTGTTTTTCAAGGCTCGTAGCGTGAATTTTGGGAGGGGGGGTCAAGTTGCAATTAATGCTGCTCTGAGAGGAACGAAAATCAAGGAGAAGAAGGTAGTTTGACAGTGCAGATTTCAAGGCGGAGATTTTTCAGACCGGCATGATTTTCGAGGGCAAAATTGTTAGTCTAGAAGCAAGATTTGCGGGGCAGAGAAGTGTTGTGGCACGAAACTCAAGGAAATCAAAATCTAAACAGTGGCATGAGTTTCAAGGATAGCAGCATGTGCTTCCAGAAGCTGGCCCGAATTTCAAGGAGGCAGATAAGGACCCTGTTGTGTAATTAACACTGTAAATTTCTTTGAGAAAAAAAAATAAAAATCCTCTTCCTACAAGGTTTCCATTCGAGGTTTTTCCATGGTCTTATTGACCAAAAATCGTTGTCTAAATTCATCTTTTACTTCTTAGCTTATAATCTTTTCTTCGTTATGTTATTTTTGTGTTTTGTTCATCAAGACAATTACCAATACGCACAATAAAAGACAAGTGAGACAGTATGTAGGCTTCTCAACTAAGGCCAAAACCTCTCACCTCTTGACAGGAAAACCCGATCAAAATTCTTCTTCTATATCTTCAATTGATAAATACCAAGACCATGACACAAACCCTTGACTCTAGTATCCTCCCAAGAACCTTGTCACTAGCCTTGATGTTTTGCCTCTTCCTTTTGCTTGATCTCAAACTATTCTCCTCGGCTCCTTCTAGAGAGACTCGGTCTCTATCCTTCACATTGCTTCTTCTCGACTTCTTCTAGAGAATCTTGGTCTCTATGTTATAACTGGCTTCCTCTAGAGAATCTCGGTCTCTAGATCTTCTATCTCATTCTCCCAAAAGAATCCTTCCTTCGCTGCCCTAGAAGAAACCTCTTCTTTGCTTGCCTAGAAGAAACCTCTTCTTCGCTTGCCCAGAAGAATACCTTCTTCGTTGCCCCAGAGGAATACCTCCTTTGCTAATCCAGAAGAACCCTTCTTTGCTGCCCCAGAAGAATGTCATTCGCTGCCCTAGAAGAATCTCTTTCGCTGCACCAAAATAAACTCTTTCACTACCCCAGAAGAAAGTCTTTCGTTCCCCAAAAGGTCTTTCGTTCCCCAGAAGAAAGTCTCTAGCTGCCCCAGAAGAAACCCTTTCACTTCCCTTTCTTCGCACTTCTCTTCTGCACCCTTTCTTCGCACTTCTCTATGACCGAAAGCTTGTCAAGTTACTTGCTTCTTATGGAGGCCGAGTTAGGCTATTTATACACCTCCACACATGTCCTTTAGGCCGACATGTTCAATTGAGGTTAGGCCAACTTCATATAGCAGTTTTTGCAGCATTGTAGGCCAACTTCATATAGCAGTTTTTGCAGCATTGTAGGCCAACTTAAAGAGGATAGATGACAAGTTATTGGAAGATACTTTACATAGACAAGATTGACTCTTTTACAAAGTGTAACATGACTTCATTACATCACAATGACTAACATTTTATGACTAGATGACAAATAAATCCTAAAGACTCTCAATGGGAGTCTTGACTCAAAAACAAAATCCCTTGCTCATGAAACCCACTAAGCAAGTCAATAAAATAATTTTATTTTTCTTATTTACGTTTCATTTCATAAAATCATGTTTACATGTCATTATGAAGACCAAACCTAGTTACACTTTTCAACACAAGGGAAGTGTGTTATCAAGATGTTGAAAAGGTTTGACATGATGGATTGCAAACCAATGACAACTCTGAAGATCACAAACTTGAAAAGGCTAAGGAGTTCTCAATCGAGCCCGGTAGCTCCTTCCAACTATAGACAATTGATTGGCTCACTAATGTACTTGGTGAATACTCAACCAGAGATATGCTTTGCAGTAAATGTTCTCAGTCAATTCCAAGTGGAGTCGAAGCATGATCATCGGATAGCAGAAAAACATAATCTGAGATATCTGCGGGGAATCATCCACTACTACCTGAAGTACGATAGAAGGAATGATGTCCAACTAATTGGATATACAAATTCTGACTTGGGAGGCAATGAGCAAGATGGAAGGAGCGCTACAGCAAGATGTTGAGTCATTACTCAATGAAAACCAAGCAGAAAGCTTGGTTTATGTGCACTACAACTTGAGGTTGTTGAGTCATTACAGTGATCGGGCTTATGAGGATCCAACATATAAAATTTGGGAAAACCACCAAGAGGACGATAATTTGGAGGATGGCACTATACAACTTGAAGAACTGGAAGCAGAACTTATGAGAGAGGAAGACGAAGCGACAACCATGCCACCCCCACCATCTAGTAGCAGTGCTCGAGTTCCAAGTCTTGCTCCTTTGTTGTCGCCGCCTCCATGTACATCCTTACGGGGAGGGCATGCGCCTTCTAGTTCTGGTCATGGGACTATGTATGAGGAGACTCCGAGAAGACCACCACGACCTGCTCAGAAATTAGACATTATTCGTGGTGGCAAGAGGAAGATGTAGATGATAGATTTACTTGTCTTTTCTAGTTTCTAGTAGTTTTTATAACTATTAACTCTTTCATATTTATTATGATATTTTTTGTAAACAATATATGACAATTTAAGTTTGAACTTTGAAGTTTGAAGTTGGCAATTATAACTAAATGGTAATGAATTATGAATATGATGCTTCGTGAAAGTTGAAAGTTTTTTCATTTCATGTTAGATATTATTTGTTGTAATGGTTACATTTAGCTTACAAGTACAACTTTGGTGATCAATGATGATAAATGTTATATATTGAATTTTGAAAGCTTGAAACTTTAAAATTGATGAATCATAATTCATGAGACTCAATATGTTGTATGTTACTAACTTGAAGATTATAACTTCTAGATGATTGTTGTTACATGATTCATGTTGATTTGGGGTAGCATCGGATGTGCTTTAGCCACGAAATTTGTTGGAGAGCTTGGGGCACATGAGATCTCCAATACCCAGAAAGGGTTTGGGCAAATTATAAATAGATCAGGAGATATTAAAATAATTAATATTGTTAATGGAGTCCCTAAGTCTAAACTTAGGGAAGATAAAATATTAATGTGTATTAATATGAATCTGTCTTAGAATGGTCCAAAAGACATGGATCAAACCAGATCTAATCCTAATCGTTGATTAGGGACTTAATCTCGGCCGTTGAGATGTCAACAGAAAAAGTATAAGAGGAGGCTTGAGGGGCACTTGGAGAACACACTGAGGGACACCAGTCAGTTCAATTTTTGGAGCGGGGTTTGCGAAGAAATTGAACTAGTGGTCTGGAGAGCAGTCAAGAGACAGCAAGTACAGAACTGAAAGATGGGAGATCAACGCAGAAGAGGCAGATGTAGAGCCAGAGGAAGCCACGAAGAGGCAGCAGGGACTGTGCAGAGCCAAAAGGGCCTGCGTCATCCACGCAGACGCTGCAAGAGTGACGCAGAAACCTAGGGAGGCTGCGCAGATCCTCAGTAGGCTGATGCAAAGGTTTTCAAGCTGACGCAGAGGCTTTCACGTTGTAGCAAAGGTCAGTAGTATTAGAATAATACTATTTTAGTTTAATGCTCATTCTCTTAGCTGTTGCTAATTTTATTCTTTTAGCAATTTCTTAGATGAAACTGATTCTTTACATAGAAACTTGATGTTTCTATCTTTGTAAATATCTCTGTATTATTATTGAGTATTGTTGCTCAATTAATTCAATCAACTCATTTAGAAATCCATATGCGTCTTTCGCACTGTTTTATGGTATCAGAGCTAGGACCCAAAGAGATTTCTTGACCAGTTATTCTCTGCATCCTAATCTCGTGAGTTCTTTCTGTCAATCCTTTCTAAGGTCGAGCCCTCTATAAGCAAGATAGTCTTCACTGAGTCTTAGCTTCGGATCTGCTCATTGTGATAAAAGCTTACAGTCGTCTATCTCGATACAAAAGTGGATTCTTGGTTTTGTGGAATTACGAGAGCCGAGGGTTCTTTGTTTGTATGAATTCCAGTTTTCTTTTAGCAGAGTGGATCCCTGTTGTTGGCGTCAATCTCAGAAGATTACGTAACAGTTGATGCAACTATAAAAGCCTGGTGCACAGCACCCACACCAAATCACTCCCCGTGTCAACAAACCCTGCGAACACTGCATTTTGGTTATGTTCTGAATATTGAGGGGACGGTCACTCTGAGATTCAAACAGTACTTCGGACGCTTACCAGAATTTCTTACAAGCGAGAGACGAGAATAAATGTGCGTCGAGAACTCGTGACGAGGAAGGGACTGCAAATCTGCGATTTTTTTTATTGACGCGCTATTCCACTTAGACCCCGCTCGAACGCCTTTACGTTTTAAAGGTCGGTCAGTTCACTAGCCAGATTCGAATTCGCGACTCATACAGGTTAGAGAAGGGCATTTACAATAACTTTGTGACGAAGAAGTTACTGCGAGCTTTCCTTTGCTCGTTTTTGACGTGGCCACGATTCATTCCGCTTCCACACCCGGGCTCGATCCTTGGTCGTTTCCACCGACCAGGCGAAGTCTCTCGTATCTTTTGTTTCCAGCGTGAAAGTGTTTTGCATGACCGTGTATTCTTGTTATCGCGTAATAAAATTCGTGCACGACTATTCCAGTTTTAAAGCTTGGTGCGGTAAGCGTGGACTATTTCAGTTTTGAAGCTCGTGCCACAGTCAGCACCACTATTCCAGACGTGCCACAATCAGCACCACTATTCTAGTTTTGATTTACGCAATAAAGCGCGTGCCACAATCAGCACGACTATTTCATATTTGATTTCACGCAATACATTTCGTGCCATAGCCAGCACACTTCTAGCTCAGGAAACGCCAAGTGATTACACCGTATCAGGTATCGTATATGGTATATTCATCCTCTGTCAGAATCCTCCTAAAATTTCAGACCTCTGACTTCCCTTTGATGACAATGCATTGAAGAAAAAAAAACCTCAAGAATTTGTGCTGGAAATGCTTGTTGGGTACTGCTAAAAGTCAGTGATTTTTTGTAAAAGATAGTGTTATACATAATCCCTTGAAAACCGCCTCTCAGACCAATTTCTGGTTATATCTATCAGTTTAAAAATTTGTGCCGGATTTGTTTTTGGTATTTTCTGTACTTTGGGAAAACGTGCAAATGGCTTCATTCACCAATCTGATGTTGGAAGGCAGCCAGCGCTTTAATGGCACAAATTATAACATCTGGAAGAAGAGAATGTTGACCATTTTTGAATATAGACGTCTTGATCAACTCGTTCTCAACACAGAACTTCGTCCTGGTACAGCTGGCACCGATCAAGATAAATTTGATGATCGAAATCGAGAGGCTGTTATGCTCCTCAAGCTATCTGTGGCTGATGATCAATTATCGCAGATTCCTTCTGGCAAGACAGCTGCCAAGATCTGGCAACAGTTGAAGGAATTACACGAGACATCCGACAAGGGCAGAGCCTTCTTTCTCAAAAATCAGTCGTTCTCCATCATGATGGACGAACATATCTCTTTACAGGAACATCTCAACAAAATTAAAGACATTCGAGATCAGCTTGAAGCCATTGGTCGCACCATGGAAGAAGAAGATATGGTAGTCATCACTCTGAAAAGTCTACCACAATCTTATGAGCACTTCATCAAAACACTCAACATTACCGCCACTAGTGTTGATCTGAAGTTTCCAGATTTATGCACCAAACTCATGCAGCAGGATCGTTGGAAACAACAATTTGATAGTGGTGCAGCATCAGCCTCCTCAGAAAATGCTTTTGCTGCCAAATATCAGTCCTCTCAGTCCTTTCAGCAAAAAGGTTCTTCTCAGTCTTTTGATCCTGCTAGGAAGAAAAATGTGCAGTGTAATTACTGTCACAAGTTCGGCCACATGAAGAAAGATTTCCGACAGAGAATTGCTTCTGAACAGAAGAAACAGGGAGGGCTTCATCAGA
>APFE031565935.1:0-13062 GCA_000404065.3 Pinus taeda
TTCACTCACTAATCAGAATTTATATTAAGAATAGCCATCTAGCCTTGCAGTAAAACTTTCTCCATCACAGGCACCAGGGCTGTCTCAGATTTCTGACTCCATATGCCCAATGCACTAGCATCTTTCACACATTTCATGCCCTTCTCACAACAACAGTTCACAACCAAAGTCTCAAATAAAAACTGAAACTTATAACTAGCCTAAAAACTTCACAAAACAGAGCTAAAACTTAAAGAGAGAGCCCTCTCTAATTATAGGTAGGCTAGGACCTATACTCCAAAGCTTGGTTAGTGGTTACCCCGGCCATATTCCCTTGGGATTCATAGGGAACAACCTGGGTGCTAACAAAAACCATGAAAAGCACACTAGGATTAGCACCCAGAAACCCAGGAAAGAAAAGAGGTAGAAAAAAGTAGAATGAGCTATTGATGGAATGTGGAAAGCTAATGATAGACTCAGGTAAAATGAAAGACCTAATCAGCTACTCCTTCAGAAATATTTAATTATGAAGTTTACTTATTGGAATATTAGGGGTCTAGGTAGTAAAATAAAACAAATACTACTAAGTAGTAGAATGAAACAAGTAGCTCCGAATGTGATCTTCATCTAGGAAACCAAATGCTCCATTCAAAAAATAAAATAAATCCATATCAAATGGCTCAAAAGATTTGAGTTTCTGGAAGTTAAAGTAAATAATACTGCAAGACGTATTCTCACTCTTTGAAATCCCCAAACAATTGGCATAATCAATGCTAAGGCATCCAGGGATTATTTATTTGTGGTCATTCAGCTTGTGGGAGACAAGGAAACCTACCTGTTAATGAATGTGTATGGTCCTCAAATAATGGATGAGAAACTCATGTTTCTAAATTCTCTGGAGGATCTTAGAGACAGACATATAAGATTACCATGGATTTTGGGTGGTGATTTCAACATGATCAAGTCACTTTTGGAGAAAAAAGGGGGAACTAGAATTTCAGATAAAGATTCTTTAGCTTTTCAAATGTTCATAGATAATATGAAGTTAGTGGAAATTGTAAAAAGTAATGGTCTCTTTACCTGGAACAACAAAAGAGGAGGTGAGTCTCAAGTGGCCTCAAAATTAGATAGATTCATAATCTCAGAGGACCTTATGCTCATAGAAAAGGAAATGACAGCAATAATTCTCCCCTTCAGAGTCTCAGACCACTGGCCAGTTTGGCTAGAGATGCAGGGCATTGGAATCCCCGGGAATAGACCTTTTAGATTTGAGAACATATGGCTCTCCAAGCCATATTTCACTACCAACATAGCAACCTGGTGGTCAAAAGATTTGAAAATTCAAGGCGCAAGAATGCTCCTTCTTCAAAAAATACTAAAACACATCAAGCTCAGGCTCAAAGAGAACAGAAATGAATTTGGCAATATTTTTGAAGCTAAAAAATATGTTGAAGGTAAAATGTAGGTACTCAATCAAGACCTTATCATGGATGGCTTTGACAAAGACAAAAATGATCAAGTTTCCAAATACCATCAATACTGGGAGAATTTATGTAAACAAGAGGAGATATTTTGGAGCCAAAAGTCTCGAGTTCAATGGCTAAAAGAAGGTGAGAGGAATACTAGATTTTTCCATAGATCCACAATTAAGAATAGGACCCATAACAGGGTTTCCTTGATCAAGGACAAGGATGGTAATTTTCTCAATTCTCATGAAGAAATAGAAGCCGTGCTATTTCGACACTTTAGCGATATAGCAAAGGAACCCATTTTAGATCGAAAACAACCCATCAGGGATCTTACAAGACATATTCCTAGGCTGGTGTCTAGAGAGGACAATTTTAACCTTAGTAGGCCAGTGACCGAAGAGGAGGTCAGTGAATTCCTTAAGGAAATGCAAAATGGCAAGGTGCTAGGCCCTAATGGTTTCAATGTCGACTTCTTCAAATCCTACTGGAGTATTGTCAAACGGGATATTCTGAATGTAGTAGAAGATTCCAGGAGGAATAAGACCATTTTTGTTAGGTCCCTATAATACTAGTGATTACCCCATTACTATTGTAGTTGTATCCCTTATTAATATCATTGTGCCCCTATTGTCCCCATATTTTTATTACTGTGCCCCGTAGAATCCCTCTATTGTTATTTTTGTGCCTTTATATTATTATTGTTAGGTCAACTGGGTTATATTATTACTCCTTAGACTCCTATATATAGAAAGGAGGTTTTTTCATTTGAATCATCAAATAATTATTCATTTGTGTAATGTAAAGGAGGTTTCCCCCTTGAAGAGGCTGAATGCTAAGGCATTCAACTATATTTTCTATCTTTTTGTGAGTTGGTTTCATAACATTTGGTATCAGAGCTTTGGATTCTAGGGTTTCACTGCTCCAAATAGGTCATCGTAGCATTTTCACTATAGCTTTTTTCTATGATGTTTCAGAAGTGGAAAAAAACAAATTTGAGATGAAATTGCATTGAACCTCGGATTTGAATTTCAGAGGTTTTTGTGCTATATTTGAGGAGATATGATCTGAGGAAGTTGGTACTTTTGCAGACTCCTGAATTACATTCCAAACAGGTGACCTGGGGAAAATCGTCATAACTTTCTCTCTAAGTATCGGATTGGAATTTTGTAAGAAGGTACGGAAAGAGGATGCACTATTATTTCTTGTATATTTTTTCAGAGCCAAAGGTCAAAACAATGACACATACAAGTTTGCTCTTCTGGAAAGATCTATAATCAGGTCATCTTGGGAGATTGTGCATAACTATTCCTTGGAGAATCCAATCTGGATCAGACTTGTGGCATTGGAAAGAGGACATAGAGTGCTACTGCCAATTGGAATTTCAAAAGTGGATGATCCGAAATTACAAAGATACATCAAATTCAATATCAAGCTCATACAAAGTGAAAAAAGATGTGTAATGTTTTTTAAATTTTTTCATAAGCTTGGTTTGAAAAATTAGTTTGAAGGAATTCAAAGGGCATAGTAAAGCATTATTATCAGTAATTGATTCCCTGAGGAAAGAAAATGCAAACACCTAGTAAGCAACCTAAAAGCTCTAGCATGATTCATGAAGAAGAGGAAGAAATGCAACATGATATATCAAAATTACGAGACCAAGTGCAACAAGTGTCACTTGCACAAAAAGGTGTAGAAGCTAAGATGGATGGTTTAAAGAAAGGCATGGAAGCTAAGATGAATGGCATGGATGCTAAAATAGATGGCATGGATGATAATGGAAGAATTGAATATAAAATTGAATAACTTGCTAAAAGAAATGGGCACTAATGGTGAAAGGGTAGTAAAGGAAACTCATGATGAGAACAAAAGAAATGTTAATCATGATTCCATAGACTCTAATTTTGGATCGAAGACCCACCATATTCCAAAAATTGATATGAGGAAGTTCTATGGAAAGGATCCTGCAACATGGATATTATAGATGGAGCAATTTTTTTATCTCAATAATGTACAAAACACAAAAAAGGTACGTATTGCAACTTTATTTGGAACCAAATCAATTTATATGGTATCAATGGCTTTTCTCTTGTAAACAAATTATCACTTGGGCAATTTTTACAGAAGAATTGACAGCGCATTACAAGGATACAAAAAGAAACACTTTTTTTAGCCAATTGTTAGGTCTCAAACAAAAGGGTTGTATAATGGAGCACGTTGAGGAGTTCCAAAAATTGAACATAAGGGTAAAAAATATTCGATAGGTGCATACGATTGATGTGTTCATAGGTACATTAAAGGATAATATCCAACATGATGTTTGCCTTTGGGAACTCGATTCATTATAGAAGGCATTTAGGTTAGCAAGAAAAATGGAAAGAAAAATTATGGCAAGCAGGAAGCATACCACTCACAACTATAAAGATGGAACTGTTGTTGCCCCTAGTCTTTCACAACCTATAAGGTTGACACCATAACAATTGGAAGAAAAAAGAGCAAAATGGATTTGCTACAATTGTGATAGCAAATACACTAAAGGTCATAAGTCTGCTGAGAATAAATTATTCTACATATATTGTGAAGAGGAAGAAGAAATGGAGCAAGAAAGGTCAAAAGAAGAGGATATACTCCAGGAACAAATCCTAGATAAAGAATAAATGAATCTGACCATATATTGTAATGCATTTGCTAGAATTACCACTCCTCAAACCATCGAGATAGAAGGACAAATCAAGAAGAAAAAGGTAATAGTTTTGATTGATTTAGGAAGTACCCACAATTTTATTCATTGTAAGGTAGAAAAAGAATTGAATTGCTTCTTATATCCAGCACTAGAGTGTCAAGTGATGTTTTCAAATGGAGGAACAATAAATTGCTCTGGAAAGTGCCATAATATCAAGCTATCCGTGGGATAATATGTATTGACTATCCCAATGCTTTCCATTCCAATGGGAGGTGCTGATGTTGTACTAGGAGTCCAATGGCTACAATACTTGGGTACAATAGCTTTTAATTTTCAAGAACTTTTCATGAAATTTTCTGTGGAAGGAAAGGAATTTTAATTAAGGGCTATTGTAGGGAAACCAAGAAAGATAATCAACTCTAACAGTATGACAAAGCTTCTTCAAAAGGAACAAAGAGGTATAATTGCACAATTATGTTCGCTAGATGTTTCCATATCGAAATCATTTATTTCTCCAGATCTCCAAAAAGTCTTAGACAATCATTCGAATGTATTTGGGACTCCCAAAGGTCTCCTAGTTATTCACGATCATGATCATGCTATTCATCTGATTCCAGGAAGTGTTCCTGCAAACATCAGGCCATGTAGATATCCCTATGCCCGAAAGAGTGAAATTTAACGTATGGTTGCAGAAATGTTAGAGGTTGGTATAATTAAACCTAGTCAAAGTTCTTTCTCTACTCCAATAGTATTGGTGCACAAGAAAGATGGATCAAGGCACATGTGTCCAAATTATAGGGAGCTGAACAAGCCCAATATTAAAGACAAGTTTCCCATTCCCATCATTGATGAATTATTGGATGAATTGCATGGATCAATTTACTTCACCAAGTTGGATATTTGTTCAGATTAACATCAAATCAGAATGAAGATTGAAGACATTCCAAAAACAACATTTAGAACTCATGAGGGTCATTATGAATTTTTCGTCATGCCTTGGATTGGATGATCCAGAGATTCTTAACAAGGTTTTAGGGGCAAAATTATGGTGGTGCTGGGTCAAAGATCCAAAGGCACAAAGGGCTAGCATCTAGACAGGAAAATACGCCAGCTCTTGGTAGTATAATGATCACATAAGAATGTCTAGAAGTATAAAAGGCTCACACATCTGGAACAAGGCTTGGGGGAATAGAGGATTAATTCAACAAAACAACTTTTGGGAAATCTGAGAAGGAAATCTAGCCTTATTTTGGGAGGAAAAATGGCAACAGGAACCTATACTACTTTTAGAGGACTTTGTGGATCTCAAGAATGAGATGGATTTTAAAGGAGTAGTTAAGGTAAAAGATTTTTGGGATCATAACAATAGTGCAGGAAAATGGAGAACCTAGAGGCACATGGATTATAGGGATGGTAGCCCTTTGAAAAAAAAAGTAGTTGAGCTTAGGAATTTGGTGGAACAAAGGAGGATATTAGTTACTAAAGGGCATGAAAAACTTAGATGGGGAAACAATAATGAGGGTTCCTTTAATCTTAAGGAGGCAAAACGCTTACTCCTTGGGCTAGATTCCTAGGCTCCGGATAGAATTTGGTTGAAGCTATGGAGGCATCAAGGTTGGATGAAGATCAAACTTTTCATGTGCCTGGTTTATCATAAGAAAATCTTGACCTAGGAAAACATCAGGAAGAGGGGTGTTCTGGGGCCTTCCAAATGACAACTCTGTGGTGAACAAGAGGAAACTATGGAGCATTTACTTAATAATTGTATTTTTACCTCCTGGTTGCGGGATTCTCTTACTGCCATATTCCAACAGACAGACAAAGACCAAGGGTGTATCATCAACACACTTACCAAGTGGAGACGTAACTTTTCAGAATATGAATTTCTAGACATTGTTTGGTCTCTTTTACCAGGCTTTATAATATGGAATGCCTGGAAAGAAAGAAACAAAAGAATCTTCAAGAATGAAGAAAGCCCCCCACCCCCATCGACATTTTGAGCAGATCTTAAACTAGATTAAGGAAACGATTAGTACTACTATTCGGCACCCCCCTAAGAACCCTCCTTCAGTTGCAGAGTTGGGAATTATTAGTAGGTTAGGAATGTAGGGGCCCATCCCTCAGAACCGAGATAGGAAGGTTGTTCAGATGGTCACCAAACAGGACATCTGGTACCCTCCCCCACAAGGTTTTTTAAAATTCAATATTGACGGGACTTCAAAAGGAAACCCAGGAAATGATGGCATTGGAGGGGTGTTGAGGGAAAAAAATGGCAGCATTATTGTCATCTTTCACTGCCATTTAGGAAGAGCCACTAACAATATGGCGGAGCTCATGGCTATGGAACAGTGTCTTGATTTTTTGAAGCAGGACAACTACAAAAATGTGATTATTGAAGTTGATTCTGAGCTAATTATTAACTCGGTCAGGAGAATCAGCTGGGGCACAGCACTGGGAAAATTATCTAGGAATTGGAGGCTAATTTAGGTCTTTCAAAGGATTCAACAACACCTCTAGAGACTTTGCATAGTTAGGTTTAATCATGTGCGAAGATCAGCCAACAAATTGGCGGATATTTTGGCCAATCAAGGAGTGATTTGTTCAAAGTGTAAGGTTAAAATGGAGTGGCAAGATATGCCTCAGGATAGATTAAAGGTGTTTTGTCATAACCAAGATGAGGAATATTGGAGGATGGTTCAAATCAGAGCCATGGAGGCTGGTTCCAGATAATTAGGCTTCATTTTGTTTTTAGGCCTATCCCTTAGGCTGGCCCTTGTGGATGGCAACTCACTGTAGGTCTCCACATCCCAGATAATTTCGGAGATAGATGCTCCAGAGGAAAAATGCGTGAAATATTCGAGTCTGCGAAATGTTGGTGGGAGGAATGGCTTGGTCAGATTAGGGCGAAGCAGTGGAATCCGGGATTTATCAGTGGGTGAAATATCTCGGGTTCTCTGTCAATGGATACCATACTGATTTTGGAGTGGTTTACAGTATATTGCAAGTGATCTCGGTGGGAAGTAGTTTTAAAGTTTTGGGAGTGATTCCACCCATATATTGACACGTGGCCAAGGGGAGGGACCAAATACTACCCTCATCGCATGCTATTGTTTGGTCCACTTGACCTGTGCGATATGATTCTCAACCATTGGATTAATCATGGTGGATCAATGGTCACAAATGATCATGCATGTCGGTGGGTCTGTGGATTAAGCACTGAGAAACTTGGTACCGTGTTTTCCTCCAAGGCCGTCGGAACTGGAGAGAAGATTGGATGGTTGAGATTAAAGAGGAAAGTCAGGATGAGTAATAGTCCCTTGGTAGGAATCAATGTCTTGAGTACGGTAAATAGGTGGACCCGATATCCTTTCAGAATTTGCTTCCTTTTTTATTAGGACCTGTTTGTAAAAGGTTATGTGGACGCTTGGAGCCTACTCATTTTGATTTTCTTCCGTTGATCTTTGATGGTAGGTTTCTAAGGTCTCAATTTTTTAATTCTTTTGAATGGTTTGAGGTTTTGTGTTTAGGGTTTGGAGTTTTGGCATATAGCATGCTGCCCATCGCCCACAGGCCCTTGTGGGCTTTGTATTTTATGTAATTTATTTTCACTATTAATGATATATAAGGGACGACTCTTGCTTCAACCAAAAATAAAAAGAATAGTCTCATGGTTCATTTACAAAATTATCCTAAGGCGATTTCATTACCATCTTATTGTCATAGCTAGACCTAGTAGATTTGATATCCTTTTATATCCTTTAAAAATTGCAAGTTATGATCTATCCTACAAGATAATAGTTACAATTTAGTAGCATAAAATAACTCTGGAGTTGATGTACCGTTATGTTATTTGTTATATATTCCATCCACTACATTTGTTCTATTCCCATTCTAAATACCCTAGATTATTTCAATTATGCTATGATAACGTGCTTATTGAAATCAAAGGACTATCTTGCTATTTTAAAAGTCTAATAGTCTTGTCTAATAAGAGGGAGTTACAATTCAAATAATTCATTGTATAAAAAGAAACTTAGCCTTTAATTTTGTAGCATATCCATTTTCAAGTTCATCAAAGGGTCATAATGTTTGTTTTATGGTTTAAAACAATAAGGTTATGATTTTTAGGGCTCATCCAAAATGGAGGTAATGGAATAATATATCACATTGAGTTTTAAGAATCTTAAATACTTTTGTTTGTGTTTAGATATGAATTATATAATTCACCATTTTCCCACATTAAGTTTCATCCTAAGGCTCATATGGTTATTTCAAGCCTACCATGCAAGGTCTACGTAGGCCACAGTTTCCCTACCCAGCATTGAGCATTCAATCAACAACATAACAAAGTGTAACATGTAATAATAGTAACAACAACTAGAGTAACATCAATTTAAGATTCACAACAACACGACTTAATAAACCATTACAATGATAAATAAATAAACATAATAGAAGATAAATCTATGCACAACACTAATTCAACAACACCTGGTCAGGAGAGTGGGCCCAACTCCCTGATTAGGGTTGTGGTAAAATATCAAAGACTAATAAACACCTAGAAAATCGGGATTTACATTAATCAAAATAAAAGTACAGAATTTTTTTGTTACATCCTCAAAACTCTCGTATCTCTCTTTAGTGGTGGCTTGCTTTTCCAACCCTGTAACCTTACTTATACATTCAATATTACAAAGATAGTATCAACAATTTCCAGATATTACGATATTTGTCTACCTCCAAATATACAACGGTCATATAGACAAACATAACATGAAGAAATAAAATGTATTGGTCCAACGGATTCTCTTGGGTGGAATCATCATTATAGCCATCATCCTAAGATAGCGTTGCCAACTCATCGATAACCATACACTTAATTACAGTCTGTTGATCATCATCCTTTCAAATATGCAAAAAACCATAGGTTAGCAAGTTGCATAAGCAACACTCCCCTAAGACTATGCTTCATTGGTTAATAATTCACAAGGACATGAAAAATAGATATACCTTCGTGCTTGAGATATAAATTAACCTTGCAAGGAGATGAAATATGTGAAGAAAAAATGGATAAAAAAGTGGGTCAAAAGTAGGAAAATTTAGCAACCATCATCTTGTCGGAAATAATACTAAGAGGAGGGGTGAATCAGTATTAATAACTTTTTATTTTCATACACAAATTTATATATGCTACTTCAATGAAGGTAACCCCCGTGTACTGCAATTGTCTTTAACGTAACCAACATATATCCAACAAACTTACAATTTAGTTAATTCATCATATGTTGATCTTTAATGAGTGCATCAATATTTCATTAACCAGATAAATAGTAACCATGTGCAGTAATAACAAAATAAACCATCACACATAAGAAACACACATGAACACCAAGATTTAAGGTGGAAACCCAATACAGGAAACAACCCACCTGCTCATGTCTTATTTCAATATAAGAAAAACCTATTTACAATATTGTACTAGTGCAGATTCATTCTAATATGCAAGTACCCACCTGCAAAAGGCTACAACCTTCTCTCATTCTCTAGCTTCTACTAGAAGGGAGCTACAACCCCCTAACCCTTGTACTAACTGATACATTTACTTATACATAGGCACTAGCCTACAGAAGTCTCCAACCTTCACTTGTTTTCTAGCTCCTACTAGAAGGGAGCTCCAACCCCTTGGCTCTTGTATTGGCTGATATGTTTACCAATACATAGGTGCTGGCCTATAGAAGGCTACGACTGATCTAGGTGGACCTTGGTGGCCACCTTCCAAGTCCACCTAGACCCCCACCATTGTTTCTCTCAGCATTTTCAGTTTCCTTGATTGTAGCACAACTTACTATTTTTAGCAGTTTTTCAGGTCCTGAACTTCCGGAGCTATTTTGAGGCCCTAAACGACGTGTTTTGGGAAATATAGGAGAAACATGGGTCCATGGAATGATGTTTCCCTTCCCAAAGTGGTAGTTCTCGGATAGATCTTTCTAACGAGCTATTGTACATGTCAAACGAAGATCGTATGCCAAATTTACGACGCCGGGAAGTTGATGTACCAATTTACCCAAATGGGGCCCACAGTTTGGCGTTTCATCTTCTAGGGTTAGGTTTTGGAATGTTAAGGGTTTTACATTATTTATCAACAATAAAAAGGCCTTCGAGCCTCGTTGTAACATAGTTCAGAGGCATGTATCCGCACATCTCTTCTCATAGATAAGCTGCCATCACCCTAGCTGGTTTATTTCCAATTCTGGTTGTAAGCATATTTCAGCATTTTCCATTAATGAAATGAAGTATTATTTCCACTGTATTTTTGTGTATATGGTTATCTTTGTAATTTGTTGCGTTCCTGTTTAAGTCCGGATCAGTGGTATTAGAGGGGTCTGTTTTTTTCTCTGTTTTTCTTTGCATGTCCCCAATGAGGTCGGGATATAAGGAGCTAGGGCTTGAATTGGTCGAACCTTTGCAAGACCAGACTCGCAAATCCCGATGACATCCCATGGCGGATGAGAAGAAATACGAGGGGGCAGGAGATCCTATCAAAATATTGCTCGAAGAAGCCCTCGAGCGACAATAGAACATGATGATCCTTCAGCGGCTACCCAGAAGCGACGCATTGGCTTCTAGTATCTACTCTGGAAATGCCATGCCCTTTAAGGTACAAGTTAATTTTGAAGTCCCCATATTCAAGGGTCAGATAGATGTAGATGTCGTAGATAAATGGTTAAATCTGTCAGAGGGTTATTTTTCTGTTCATGAATTTTCGAGTCAGGAAAAGATTGTTTTTGCTCTTCTCAAAGCAGCCCCCCACGTCAAGGACTGGTGGGAAACCTACTATGAGCAGAAGGATGAAAGTACCGGCTCACTATTTTCAACTGCACCCACCTGGAACTCATTCTGGGATGCCATCAAGGAGCAGTACTACTCTGTCAGAAGCTATAAGGATGAATACATAAAGTGTACCACGCTGTGGCAGGGAAGGGACCAAGACATGCCAGAGTTCACCAATCTTTTCCATACCCTTCGTACAAAGTTGGGTATCAAGGATTCAGAGCACCATTTGATACTCAAATACCGTGGCTGCCTACACAAGTACATCCAGGAAGAAATAGAATTCCTGAATATCCCCTCGCTCGGCACAACATACCGATATGCCGTTAAGATCGAGAAGAAGTTTAAACAAAAGAAGCAAGACTTTGGATTTGCAAATCCAAAGCAAGGGAAAGGTGCCCCTAAACCACAGAACAAAGGACAAAGCCAAGGCGGGGCAGCCCAAGACAACCCGCCAAAGCTGCAAGCAAAGAACAATGTCACAAAGCCAAAAAAGGACACAAGAAAATGGTGTGAGTTCCATAAGAGCTCCACTCACAACACAAGTGAGTGTCGGGCCAAGCAGTCACTGGTGGCTGAGCTAAAGGTTTCAGAATCAGATGCATGTTCTGACTCTGAGTCAGAACCCGACAAGGGGAATGACAAAGGGAAGCAGATCATTGATGCAGATCCTAACGCCACTGTTGCTACCGCCAAAATCGAGAAAAATGAACTCGAAGATCCAAAGGAGGAGGAGCATCTCTTCCACTCCTAGATGTGGGTAAAGGGCTCCCCGCTACAGTTCATTGTCGATAGAGGAAGCCAAAAGAACCTCATTTCGGTAGAGGTCATGAAGCGGTTGGGCTTACCGACCACAGCACATCCACTACCGTACACCATCGGGTGGCTTCACCGAGGAAGGGATCTTCGCGTGAGCCACCAGTGTCACCTTTCATACAACATCAAGCCCTTCATGGATGAGGTATTGTGTGACATTGCTTCCCTTGGAGTTTTTGATGTATTATTAGGACAACCATACTTGTGGAAGCGACTTGCTGTGTATCAATCAAGGCCTCATGTTGTTATTATTACATTGGGAAATAAGTTGTACAGGATATCAGAGGTAGTACCACCTACCACCATCTCTTTGATTACTGCAAAACAATGCAGTAAGCTCATTTATAGAACTGGGAAATTTGTCTTCTTGATGATACACCCTCAAGGAAAGAAGAAGACAGTGGCCACGACCTCCACACAGGGCCGCTCCACACAACAACTATAGATGGACAAGGTTGTGGAGGAGTACGAGGACATCTTCACTTCCCCCGCAGGGGTTCCTCTACACTGTCAGGTCAAGTACTCCATCGATCTGACCCCAGGTGCGTTGCTACCCAATGGACCAATTTATCGGTGCTCAGTTCTGGAGAACGATAAAATCAAGAGGTAGATTCAAGAGCTCCTGCAGAAAGGTCACATCTGTCTGAGTTCATCACCTTGTGGGAGCCCGATTGTGTTGGCACAAAAGAACAATGGGACTTGGAGACTATGTATTGACTATCGGGTGCTAAACAAGATCATTTTCCGTAATAGGTACCCAATCACGTGGATTGACAACCTTGTGGACCAACTAAAGGGGGTGAAATATTTCAGCAAGATCGATCTGAAGTCAGGATATCACCAAGTACCAATTGAACCCTCTGATGTGTGGAACACTACCTTCAAAGCCAAGGAGGGCCTTTTTGAATGGTTGGTTATGCCTTTCAGATTGACGAACACTCCTACAACCTTCATGAGGCTAATGGATGACATCTTGCGGCCATTCACCAACTCATTTGTAGTGGTATACTTGGATGACATTTTGATATTTAGCCAGAGTTGGGAAGAGCACCTCCACCACATCTGACAGGTTCTCCAAACACTACAGCAACACAAGCTATGTGCCAATTTGGAGAAATGCACTTTTGGAATGACTCAGGTTCAATATCTGGGATACATTATTGATGAAGAGGGGGTGCATGTGGATCCAGCCAAGATCCAAGTCATTCGGGATTGGCCATCTCCAACCACTCTGACAGAGCTCCGCAGCTTTCTAGGTCTTGCCAACTTCTACCGCAGGTTCGTGTT
>APFE031565945.1:0-20106 GCA_000404065.3 Pinus taeda
ATATAATAGTTATGAATATGAATTTTAATTTTATTTTCTAGGGAAAAATTTAAATTAATTAAAGTTTTACATATTTATTAATTGTATTTTCTCATTGCGAATATGAATCATTTTACTTAAATCTTTCTTTTGTTAGTTTGTAAGTGGTTTGAGTAGCACCCGACCTCTGCCACATCAGCGCTTAACATGACTGGATTTTTGCCCACTGCCTAAGCTATGACCTTCACACCATTCCTTTAATTTCTTTTAATGTGATATGCATATTATGGTTTTTTTAGGAAAAAATATTTATAATTTTATATCAATGCTTGCAAAATGATTTTAATTGAGCCAACATTATGTTTAATTATTATCATTATTTTTTTATCTAATTTTTCCTTTTGAAAACACCACCAATCTCTCATATTAAACTAATATATAAATGTTTAGACTCAATCCCTCCTATATCATCTGGTAGTAAATTATAAAGAATTAATATTTAAATGTTTACCGACAATCTCTCCTATCTCCTCCATTTGAAATTATACCTTGTCCTTAAAATTTAAATTTGTTCTATTTTCTATAAATTATAAATCAAATTATAAAGGTAAAAGCGCAATTAAATATCAAAACTAAAGTGTTATTTTTTCCTTTTCCCTTTCAAAAGGGCCGCTAAACTACACCTACATGATAACAAACACACCAACATATGCAAGACTACAGGGTGGGGGACCTCCTTTTAACAGAGCTCACTCAATGGTTTATGTTCACCCTCGTTTTAATAGAGCTCACCCAATGGTTTATGGTCCAAATGCTATATAGTCACAGGTTGGCAAATAGTTGCACATGCTTCATATGGAACAACTAGGAAATAGTTGTTGATGTAAATGTTTTGTGTTGTGTTGGGATTAGTGTTGATTTCATGGGTGGGGACCTCGTTTTAATAGAGCTCACTCAATGGTTTATGGTCCAAATGCTATATAGTCACAGGTTAGCAAATAGTTGCACATGCTTCATCTGGAACAACTAGGAATAGTTGTTGATGTAAATGTTTTATGTTGTGTTGGGATTAGTGTTGATTCCATGGGTGGGGGACCTCGTTTTAATAGAGCTCACTCAATGGTTTATGGTCCAAATGCTCTATCGTCACAGGTTGGCAAATAGCTGCATATGCTTCATTGGGAACAACTAGGAAATAATTGTTAATGTAAATGTTTTGTGTTGTGTTAGGATTAATGTTGATTTCTTGTGTTGTGCTGGGATTAGTGGTGATTTCATTGGTGGGGGACCTCGTTTTAATAGAGCTCACTCAATGGTTTATGGTCCAAATGCTCTATTGTCACAGGTTGGAAAATAGTTGCATATGCTTCATTGGGAACAACTAGGAAATAATTGTTAATGTAAATGTTTTGTGTTGTGTTAGGATTAGTGTTGATTTCATGGTTTCTGCATACGACTTGTGATTTCCTCTCCCTATATCTGGGAGATGCTTTGAATTTTATCTTTTTATATAATTGGTGGGTTTTGTTTCTTACTTAATTGGTGTAATTAAGTGGAATTCTTTTTTAGAAAGTTGTGAGATTATTTATAGATTTATCATTTTAGTTTTACAAGTCAATTTTTTGATAAAATATTAGAGTTTTAAAGTTCTATAGTGCGTAAATAAGATAAGTTGGCAAAGATTCAAAATTATTTTGTAAATGAGCGAGAATTCAAAATTATTTTGGAGTTGAAGGCAAAATTATACGATTAAAATACTTTTTAATAATATACATAACCATAAATTTCAATTATATAAATTTTATAATTATTTTTATTAAACAGAAACAAATATCTAGAAAATAGAATTGAAGTCTATTTTACACTCTACAATTTCTCTCTACGAACAAATTTTATTATTTTCCTTGATAATCATATGAGTGTTGAATGCAAAAGTTACACATAAATTTTATACAATATGTTAAGTTGTTGATGTGGTGTGGCAAGTTTTTGATATAGTATAGTCTTAGTATTTTAGTAAATGATATAATTTACTAACTTGTTTTAAGAGAAAATATTTGAAATATATTAAAATAAAATACAAAATCTATATTGTATGAATAAAATAAATACAGTTGTCATTGAGCTGCTACTTATATATTTAATTTATAATTCGTCACTGAATTTATTGGTAAGGTAAATATATGTTTTGTTAAAAATATATTGGTCAAGGAAGCAATGGGCTTGAAACTAGAATTTATTCATACAATTAAACACATGATATCATTGTTTGATCTAGAAGCTACACATAAATCCAACATAATATATTATATTTCTAGCAAAATATCATAATTTTCTGATCTACTATGTTTTTAATAAACTCAGACATCATATGCAAGTGAGAATAAATGCTCAATTATCAATTTCTGTAAACACTAAAAAAATATTTAAATTACTACTTATATATTTAATCTATTTTTCAATACCAAATTTCTCTATGAAGTGTAAATATATATTCGGTTAATGATACAACGGTCAAAGAAGCAATAAAATTGACATGATATATTATGCTTCCAAAGTTTTATTGACAGTATGTGTATCCAAGTGAGTATAAATCTCGCCCAATTATCAATTTCTCTAAACACTAAAAAAAAATTTAAACTATTACTTATATATTTAATCTATATTTCAATACCAAATTTATGTGTGCACCGTAAATATATATTTGGTTGATAATATAATGGTGAGAGAAGCAATAAAATTGAAACCAACCTCACATACCAAAAGAAACATCCCCAAAATAAGCAACCTGGTTAGATACTAAAACTACATGTAAACCCCACATGCTATATTATGCTTCCAACATCGAAAAGGCTCTGAAATTTTAGCTTCAATTATTTTGGTATTATTAAATAAGTAAATCTTTTCCGATCAAATTAATAGGGTAGATTTTCAATTAGCTGTATTTATTTTAGTCTCAACCGTTAAAAATGGTATTAATGAATATTTAAATTTCTGTCCATGAAATTAATAAGGTAGATTTTTAATTAGCTTTATTGTGTTTGTCTGGGCGATATCAGAATTTTCCTAACACATTACTAATTCTCTTTTGGAATGTGAATCACAAAAAATAATAATAATAGGGTCGTATGATAATATTAAGCAGCCAATGAGACAGGATCGGTAAAAAGAATAAATGAAGCATAAATATACAAGGGAATATTTCTCAGTGAAAATCAGGGTGGAGCATATGCAAAACATAGAGAAATGAGAATGTGCTAATGCAAAAAGCTTGGTTAACCACTCAAATGATTAAGTGCAATTTTTTTTTTAAATGATTAGCTGCAATTCTTTCAAACGAAAGGGCTTGATACTATTTTAAGCCAATCAATCAATGGAATAAAAAATAGATAAAAAATCAATGGGGTAAAAAAATATGAAATCATTGTTGGATCGGTTGCGGGTTTTTGTTGCCATTAATGGTTTGGCATTCATTGTTTCGAGAAAATATGGTTCATACCTATTGATTGTTTCGGGAAAATATGTTTGATACCTATTGATTGTTTCTTACACTACGGAATGTAAGAAACAGAGTGAAGTTGCAAACAAAAGAAGAACAACTCGGCTGAGCGAGAGTAGTAACTATATTGAGGAATATTACAAATTCATTTTAACCTTTTGCTCAGGGTTAACCATTTCTTATTTTCGCTCTCATATATCTTTAATAGTAAAAGCATTTTAAGATAGACTGTTGTCCAAAAGGATCCGCAGACCGTGCATGTTTTAAGAGTTATTTCACAAAATATTGCCTTGCCATAAACATGAGTAGAGTGAAACTCAAAACTGTCTGGAATTGCACTCAGCAGAGAATCTTTCAAGTCTCGTAAACCTTAAATTCCTCAAAGTAAATGGAAAACCCTCATTCTGATATCTTTGGAAGTAATTGAATAGGAGCAATCGAATTTTCTGGGAAGAAATTCCCAAATTTTGGGCGATTATTTCCGTAATTTATACCACCAAACATTAATTCATATATATATATATATTCTCCAAATATACCAAATTAAGCAGACAACCCCTCTAATTGAGGTATTAATTTCACCGTGTTTTATTCATTTTTCTACTCAGAGTTCATCATATCTCATTCTCCTTAACCTATAAATCCAATATTAAAGGCTAACAATTCTTTATACGGAGTTGAATCCCTAGACAAAGATCAATGTAAAAAGTATTGTTTAGAATAATTTTATCAATGCATTGACATAAATCTACTGCAAATGCGTGAAAAATTAGTACTATGTCAAACTTTTTCACAATCTTAAATTAATTTTATCGAATCCTCACAAAAACTACCGACTTAGTTTTTTAAGAGCATAGGCGGTTGGAGCTTAGTTTATCGGCAGCCAACAACATAAGTAGAGGCACCAGTCGTTGCAAAAGCAGAGGAGAGCCACAGAAGGTGGAGACAAGAATTCCTTATCTGGAATTGAATCCTTGCACAAAAATATGCTACAAACGTCTTAACATACCCTGCAGAATGATTTTATCTTCGAACATTTTACAAGTACCATGGCAACTAATTCTATAAGTGTATGGAAATTAAAAATACTTTAATCCAATCTTTAAAAATATTCTAGAACATCAAAAGGCACTCTGTCAAGCAATTTCATCCGTACTAATGTCAAATAATTCAAGGAACATATTAAAATTAAACTTAATTTAACCACACATTCACAAAACCTTATAAAACAACAACCCATAGTCTAATTCATATCTCCTTTGTCAGGCAATTTCATCAGTACTAATGTCAAATCAAAAGACATATTAAAATTAAACTTAATTTAACCACATTCACAAAACCTTAGAAAACAACCACCCACAGTCTAATCATATCTCATTTTCGCGATCATATTTAACTTCAAGAGTAAAAGCATCTGACCATGTAATTTTCGCTATCATATAAGATTAAGCATTTGACCATGTCAATTAATTTCATGAAAAGAGTAATGGAAAGTGAAGCAGATATGGCTGCAATGGGAAGTACATAAAGCTGCATCAGCTGTAGAATAAGCACAGGGAAAATGCGAGAAAGCAGAGGCAACAATGCCTTATTTGGAATTGAATCCTTGTGCATAAATGAAAAGAGCGAGAAAGCAGAGGCAACAATGCCTTTTTTGGAATTGTATCATTGTGCATAAATAAAATACAAAGCTTTAAAAAAATGCATTCTGTAATATATATAACATAAATTTTTGTTACAATGGACAATAAAAATGATTACGCTTTCAAACCATGCCATGGCATGTGATACGATTTCTACACGTATTTTAAAATCTAAATTAAATTAATTGATTCGTACAAAATTTGAAAAACTTAAAAATAACACTCCAACAATTAAATTAATTATGAAAAAAAAAAAAACAGTACTCAATTAATTTCATTAATACATCAAAATTTAGAATTATTTTAACTGAATACTCACACAACTCTGAAAAATTGAAAACCAATGCATTAAATTTAATAACTCCCAATTTTATCAAAGAACCATGCCCAAAAACCAATGCAGTCTCATCCGATCTCAATTATCAGTAATCGCCAGTTTAATTGATTTTATAGCAGTTTAATTAATTTTTCCCCAAAACCATGATACCGTGTTATGCTAAACCGTACCACCTATGCACCATCTCCTAATCTCCCTCCCCAACACCTGTACTGCATCACTGCAATATTGCTTGTGAGAAATTTATTTAATGAAAACTAAGACATTACAATTCTTAGCTAGAGTGTTGTGTTTGATCCCTAATTCCAGCGAAAACATCACACAACTTTGACAATGGACTGTTGTCCAATAGCTAGCTTTAGTTTTCGAAAGAATCGGTGGGTGTTTTAAGAGATCTCACATTGAAGAAAGCATCCATATCAGAGATAGGGATGGTTGAATGTGTTTATCCCTGGTTCCAAACTATTGACATTTCACAAAATATTGCCTTGCCATAAACATTAGCAAGAATGAAACTACCAGGAATTGGACACTTTCCAGTCTCATAAACCTTAAATTCCTCAACCTAAATGGATGCTTCGCGCTAAAAAAAACTCAGTCTACAAGGTCTGATATCTTTATACGTAGTTGAAGCAGAGCAATCGAATTTTCCGGGAAGATATTCGCAAACTTTTGGTGATTATTTTTGTACATTATACCACCAAATATTAATTCTCTCACATATATATTCTCTAAATTAAGAACATAATTCTCTCACATATATATTCTCTAAATTAAAAACACAATCCCTTTAATTGAGATATTAACTTCATCAGCTCTCATTCATTTTTCTGCTCAACGTTTATAATATCTCATTCTCAACCTGTAAATTCAATATTAAAAGCATTTCACTGTGCCTGAGTGCTATCATTATCGTTGCCAGCAATCAGTTATGGACGGTGGAATATATGAACTCAGATATAGCTGCGTAGGCATAGGCAGGTGGAGCAACAGTTGACTTAGTTTTACTGGAGCCCCCTTGTCACGCCCTTAGCCTCTCTATAATTTTTTTTGCTAAGGTGTGCGGCACTGCCGGGCAGGTCTTTGACATTACCCGCAGACTACGCCTTCAAAACTCGTTCCGCTGTCGCTGCACGAGTCTTAGTTATAACCAGGTCTTAAGTCTTATAATAGAACCTTTTATAGTTAATTATAATTCTGTTCTCATTATAACTTAACAGCCCATAAACATCAATATAAAATCAACCATCAATATTTGCATGAGACAATATTGAAACACTTTTAAACAGGGCGACTCCCGGAGTCCACCCAAAGATTATATTATTCCAATTCCAATTGAATACAACACGAGTGCCGGCCCAAGGCTATGGCCACCCGATATAATTCTCTGTTTATAAAACCCGTGTAACAGTCGAATCGACCCACGGCCTTTACAATTCGATCCTCTGATAATCACAGAGATCCGGGTATCGGCGTTCGCCCGGCTACCCAATATAACACAGACCGTATCAAGTTCCGATCTGTACAAGAAATTGCCGTCGATATCCCAATCGTTCGCCGGTTTGTATAACTGTGGGGGTACCGGCGTACTGCCACGGCTACCCTGATATCTCCTTACTTATTGAGAAGCTCGTGTGACAGCCTTACGGCCCACGACTTCAGTCCAACAATCGTTACAGTAAACCAATGTGCCAATAGTTAAGGAAATCTGAGTATCGGCTCAGCCCGGCTACTCAATCTGAATAATAACGCAGGTCTTTGATCCCTGCCACCGGCTCACTTCCGATCGCCGAGCTGTAAGAAATATCACAGGTCGTAAAAGACCAGACCTGTATACCGAACCAGTTCACGTTCCAACCCTCAGACTGTATGACTGTGTTTTAAGAGGGCGTATAGCAGACCTGCGATCTTCGCTATACCGCCACACAAGCCCGTATCCTCGCTGTTCGTTGTCACTTCTTCGCACTAGTCGTGCTCGACTGTCCAACACCAATACCGTGACCTGTTCCTTCAACCGTCTGCACTCATAAACCCCGTCGACTACATCTGTCATGTCCTTCGCACTTCGTATGAGAGAGACTTGGTTGATCACCGAATGGTTGATGATCGAATGAGCTCTCCTCATTCGATATTTATACGTTTGCTTCCTCCATAGATCAAGGCGCCTTTGCGTTAAGCCGACATCCTCTTTTCATATGCGTAAAGTCTACGTAATGTCGTATTGATCCACCGCCATGCTTTATCCTTCATAAAACCCGTCGGTCTGTCCACATAGTGGCTTTATGTGTCCACGTATGCGCCCTTGTATTATTTTAATCCTTCATTTATGTATGCGTATTTCTATAATACAAGTCTTTCGGTCATGGCTCATTTTAATAACGCCATGTCATCGCCCATACATTATCTCACCTCCATATAATATATATTTGATTCGTAATGCATGTCGATGCCCATATACGCTTCTCTTCATGGGTTATTACTCCATATTCCACGTATATATATATTTCCCTTATATTACATTAATCCCCTCACACATATTTTATGTGTATTCGGCCTCCATATAATATAAGCTCCGGTTGTGTTATGTTAACACCATACATGTCTTTCTTTTGCATTCCAATGGATGCTCCATTAACGCGTTCATAGCCCATGTATAATTGTCATATCCACGTCCATATCTTTGTCGCTATGTGGCGTTCATTCGTCGAGGACAATGTGGCGGGTCGGTCTTTGGTATAAAGCCGACCAACGCCACTCCTTTGTCCTTTCAGCCTTCGTGCTTTGTTATGTCGTGCGTCCTTCATCCCTGGATCGATCGCCCCATTGCTGCCCTGCTTGTTGCTGTTTGTCCATAGTGATGAACGGACCCGTCACTAATCGTCGCACTGTCGTGTTTCGCCCGAACCGTCGTTCGGTCATGTTGTCATTTGTCGTTGGGTGAGAGTGTCGTCCTCTGTGCACGGAGCGCCCGGTCCCCATGGCGTTACATCCTCCCCCACCTTATTCGGTTGTCGTCCCGACAACCTCCATACCATCGTGTCCTCTTCGGCTCTATATGTCAAGTCACCCTCCTGTTTCATGATCCTATGCACGTTGCAGGAGTATGCATCCCATACTACATCGAGTCGGACTAAGGCATCAACTCGGTTCCCCGACACTTCAAACCCCCAAGCCCACCATGAATGGATAATCTCCCTGTCCGAGTATAGATACTCGTTTCATGATCTCTCCGTCGTTTCATGGGAACCCTCATTTCATGCGCCCGTTTGAGATCATCGGTCTGCTCAAGTATCATCACGGGTCCACTGCCTTGAGCAGCCAACAATGAGCCCGGTCCTTTATTCGTCTAAAAGAACTGCCAAGGGAGTGAGCCGGGAGGCTCTCCCTTATCCATCCATATGTCTCCCCGAATCTTCCACCTCCATTGGTGTTTCTCGGTTCTCTGCATATGTATTGTAGTCTTCTACCTAATTACACCTTCCCGAATACTCCACGGTGTCAATAGCCAATTTTCGTCCAGCAAGTTGTGTTGCCCCATCCGACAACCACTTGCTTGATCTTCTGCCACCCTTCCGTATTCTCTCATTCGTCGTCTCATCCTAGTTCTCCCTGGTACGACCTTCCATGTTCGGGGCAAACTGCTTTTGCCTCTCCTTGTGCTCGGTCGGTCTAACAAACAACCATATGAGCCCTCCGTATTGTCGTCATGAGGTATCTCTACGAGAACGCCCTCATTCGCAGGTGTATGCCATCGACCCGGTCGTGGTTCGACTTGGCTAAGCTCAAGTCCATTCTCGGCCATCGTCACATCCACAACACCTCCCGTCATCAACGCTTTCTTCTTTTCGGTATCACAATCCGCGCTAACCTGCTCCATTGTGTGACCGACTTGAAGAAGCTCTTCAATCCTTTCCCCAAAGGCTGCAATCTCTTCATGAATCCGGGGATCTCCTCCCATTATCTTCTTTAACCTGTCTAAGATAACCGAGAACTCCCTCCGGCATTCATCATACCTATGCATGCCTTGTGCTTTCGTGTGGGTATCCTCACTCACCCCTGTCGCCGAGTGATCCGATCCTGGCTCAACTCGAACGTCCTCAAGTTTCGATTCCATGGAATTTTCATCGTTGCGAGCGTCCTCTATGAGAGTGACCCCGTCTAACCGAGCTGACAAGTTACCCGGTCCTGGCTCGTTTTCAAATTCTGTCTCCCTTGGGTCGTCATCGCCACATGGCCCTCCCAAGTGAGCATCATCGTTCGTCCCTACCGGCAAGTTCTTCGATCCTGGTTCCTCTTGAATTTCTTCAAGTTCCGCCTTTGTTGAATTTTCTCCATCATGAGTGCCTTCCTCACGAGTAATTTCTCCTACCTCCGCAGCTGAACAGTATGTTCCGGTCCTAACTTGATTGTTCTCAAGTTCGATCGCCTCCACCCGGTCCTCATCACACGGTTCTTCTGAGTGAACTTCTTCACTTATCCGTGCTAGTGACTTGGGTTCCACCTGATCGTTTTCAGGTTCGACCTCTATTGCTGTTAAGTTCATGACCTCCTTGGCCACTTCGACTCCCTTTTTCGGGCCAGCAACCTTATGTGTTGTCTGGTCGAGTTGAAGAAGTCCCTTCCTCCCGAGCATCACATCGATACCCTCGGTGTCTATTACTACGAAGTCCAACAGACCTCTACTTTCTTCTATCCGTACAGGCACATTTCGTACCCTGCCCATTATCAAGCTTCCCGGACCCATCTCCCATTCTTCCATGGTAGATAACATCCCTGCTTCCTCGACAAATCGTCCCGATATGAGGTTGAACCCCTCGGCCGATTCTGCCACTGCTCGAACCTCCTTGCCATAGACTTCCAACGTTATCAGTCTTTGATGACCTTCCATCGTTACCTGTCCACGACGTCCTGTTCAATCTTCCGTGACGTTTTCCTGTCACTGCTCCAATGCCAGCCTCGTGACTGGCTCTGATACCACTTGTCACGCCCTTAGCCTCTCTATAAATTTTTTTGCTAAGGTGTGCAGCACTGCCGGGCAAGTCTTTGACGTTACCCGCAGACTACGCCTTCAAAACTCGTTCCGCTGTCGCTGCACGAGTCTTAGTTATAACCAGGTCTTAAGTCTTATAATAGAACCTTTTATAGTTAATTATAATTCTGTTCTCATTATAACTTAACAGCCCATAAACATCAATATAAAATCAACGATCAATATTTGCATGAGACAATATTGAAACGCTTTTAAACAGGGCGACTCCCGGAGTCCACCCAAAGATTATATTATTCTAATTCCAATTGAATACAACACGAGTGCCGGCCGAAGGCTACGGCCACCCGATATAATTCTCTGTTTATAAAACCCGTGTAACAGTCGAATCGACCCACGACCTTTACAATTCGATCCTCTGATAATCACAGAGATCCGCGTATCGGCGTTCGCCCGGCTACCCAATATAACACAGACCATATCAAGTTCCGACCTGTACAAGAAATTGCCGTCGATATCCCAATCGTTCGCCGGTTTGTATAACTGTGGGGGTACCGGCGTACTGCCACGGCTACCCCGATATCTCCTTACTTATTGAGAAGCTCGTGTGACAGCCTTACGGCCCACGACTTCAGTCCAACAATCATTACAGTAAACCAATGTGCCAATAGTTAAGGAAATCTGAGTATCGGCTCAGCCCGGCTACTCAATCCGAATAATAACGCAGGTCTTTGATCCCTACCGCCGGCTCACTTCCGATCGCCGAGCTGTAAGAAATATTACAGGTCGTAAAAGACCAGACCTGTATACCAAACCAGTTCACGTTCCAACCCTCAGACTGTATGACTGTGTTTTAAGAGGGCGTATAGCAGACCTGCGATCTTCGCTATACCGCCACACAAGCCCGTATCCTCGCTGTTCGTTGTCACTTTTTCGCACTAGTCGTGCTCGACTGTCCAGCACCAATACCGTGACCTGTTCCTTCAACCGTCTGTGCTCATAAACCCCGTCGACTACATCTGTCATGTCCTTCACACTTCGTATGAGAGAGACTTGGTTGATCACCGAATGGTTGATGATCGAATGAGCTCTCCTCATTCGATATTTATACGTTTGCTTCCTCCATAGATCAAGGTGCCTTTGCGTTAAGCCGACATCCTCTTTTCATATGCGTAAAGTCTACGTAATGTCGTATTGATCCACCGCCATGCTTTATCCTTCATAAAACCCGTCGGTCTGTCCACATAGTGGCTTTATGTGTCCACGTATGCGCCCTTGTATTATTTTAATCCTTCATTTATGTATGCGTATTTCTATAATACAAGTCTTTCGGTCATGGCTCATTTTAATAACGCCATGTCATCGCCCATACATTATCTCACCTCCATATAATATATATTTTATTCGTAATGCATGTCGATGCCCATATACGCTTCTCTTCATGGGTTATTACTCCGTATTCCACGTATATATATATTTCCCTTATATTACATTAATCCCCTCACACATATTTTATGTGTATTCGGCCTCCATATAATATAAGCTCCGGTTGTGTTATGTTAACACCATACATGTCTTTCTTTTGCATTCCAATGGCTGCTCCATTAACGCGTTCATAGCCCATGTATAATTGTCATATCCACGTCCATATCTTTGTCGCTATGTGACGTTCATTCGTCGAGGACAATGTGGCGGGTCGGTCTTTGGTATAAAGCCGACCAACGCCACTCCTTTGTCCTTTCAGCCTTCGTGCTTTGTTATGTCGTGCGTCCTTCATCCCTAGATTGATCGCCCCATCGCTGCCCTGCTTGTTGTTGTTTGTCCATAGTGATGAACGGACCCGTCACTAATCGTCGCACTGTCGTGTTTCGCCCGAACCGTCATTCGGTCATGTTGTCATTTGTCGTTGGGTGAGAGTGTCGTCCTCCGTGCACGGAGCTCCCAGTCCCCATGGCGTTACACCCCTAGACGAGGCACCAGAGGAAGCTGCAGAGGCATTGGCCCCAGAGGAAGCACTGAAGCACTGGAGTAAGCGGTAGAAGGTAGAGGCAACAACTCTTTATACAGAATTGAATCCCTAGACAAAGATCTTTGAAACAAATATTGTGTAGAATAATTTCATCAATACATTCACATAAATCTACTGCAAATGCCTATTAATGAGTACTCTGTGTCATTTAAATTATTAAAATTAAAATTAATTTAATGGGATCTTCACCAGAACTATTTTACCAGAAAAGGCGGCCGAAGATTCTACTTAGTTTATGTGGAGCCAACAGCATAAGTCGAGGCATCGATCGTGCAGGAAGCAGAGGAGAAAGCCACAGAAGGTAGAGACAAAAATCCTTTATCCAGAATTGAATCCTTGCACAAAAATATGCGACAAACGTCTTAACATATTCTGCAGAGTAATTTCATCAACTATATCACCATAAATCTGCGACAAAGGCCATGAAAACTGAATTCTCTTCCAACATTTTACAGGTACGGTGGCCAATAATATCCTAAGTTTATCAAAATATAAATTAATTTAAACGAATCTTAACAAAGTAGGGAAAATTAGAAAGCATCAATTTGATGAGGAATAATGTAAAATAATTCAAGAAATTTCTTAAAATTAAAATTAAAATTAGTTTAACCATAGATTCAGACAATCTACAGAAAATTAAGAACGGATCATCTAAGAAATTTCAAGAGCTTCTAATTTCAACACAAAAAATAATCTCAACTATCATAAATATGGCAATCGAAAATACCTGAAATTCACCAATTGAGCTTTTTAAATGGGCTAGTCAACGCACGGCACAAATATTGCTATCGCTTGCGCAATCTCTGCCACTTCTTTCGCACCATCTCTAAATCATTCAGCTGATTAACCAGTGAAAATAAGAATTATAATATTCTTACCTATTGTGTTTAGCCCTAATTCACTGAAGAATTTGAGAAGATCGCACAATAAACCAAACCAAACCACATTTTAAAGTTCCATAAACAGATTTAACATGCCAATAGAGAACACTGCAAACGAAATAAAAAAGACGAAGTCCGGCCCAATCAAATAAAAATATATACACCATAACTGAATCAAATAATCAAAACGCCCAACAATAAACCCAGGGAAAACGAAAACAATAAAACCAGAATGGCAGAGCAATAAACCAGAGAAAACAAAAACAACAGGTTAGCAAGAATTTGCCGATCCATTGATGCACTAACAAACACGAACCATAAATCCTCAAAAGAGGTCTCAAACATTTACGAGACCAATGGTAAAAGGTGCGCCCATTATTTATATTGTTATAAAAAGCATTCAAACGGCAATGTATCCTCCAAAGCTTTTCTTTTAATTTTGCTCCATTAATGGGTAATGGAGGTTTTAATTTTCTTTTAATTTTTATCCATGAAACGTTAATACAACTTTTCTAAAAACTTTAAGTCGTTCATGCAAATTTTAAAAACTTTAAGTCGTTCATGCAACTTTGTTTATATTTTTTTTTGTACTTAACATTTGTGTTTCTATAAAAATTAATTAATAGAAATTTTATTATTGTTTTAATATTTCTTTTTGTCAACAATATCTCTAAATTTCTATACAAGAGAAATGAGCATCAAACAACCATTATCTCTATACAAGAGAAATGAGCATCAAACAACCATTATCTTGTTATATAAGTAAATATATCGTGATTGGTCCACTGTTTAATTATAAAGACTACGTTTGCTTATAATAGGGTAGTTAATTACATATAGAAAGAAATGAATTTATCAATGGAATCTTTAGGTTACCAAGAGGAGGGCTCTTTGTCAACAATGATTATTGGACTCTGCAGTTCTTTAACCTTTTTATTAATAACATTTTTCAGTTATTTAATAAGTTGTATTGATGAATTTTAATGATTTAAATTTTCAACTATTTTAACTCGCATGACTATTTGAGCTACTTTAACTAGTTGAAATCGTGTTTTTATAATATATAGTGATATTTACAAGTCATTCAATAACTAAATATTTATTAAACTCTTTTAGTTAGCTTAGTTATATATTTACTAAATATTTTAGTTGGCATAGTTTAAGTGTTTAATGTTCCACAATAAAATGCTAAAATTTTATACATCATGTTATTTTAATTAAATGAGTTTTACCTAGCAGCATACATTTATTACTAAATTTGTGATGCAAAGAATGTTATAATGGTATGTAATCTAAACTTTGTAGGAGAAGGATTTAACATCTACTAGAGACCAAAATTAACTATCGTGAT
The DNA here is from genome assembly GCA_000404065.3 of Pinus taeda. Lineage (NCBI taxonomy): Eukaryota > Viridiplantae > Streptophyta > Pinopsida > Pinales > Pinaceae > Pinus > Pinus taeda. The sequence goes on from APFE031565945.1 coordinate 14,707, forward strand.
TTATTAGCATTTTTTTAAGAGAACATAACATTTTGGTCTATTGAATGCAAAGGCAATGAAGATATTCTTTTCCTGGAGAGGTTTAAGGTTGAGTGAACTCAAAATAGCAAAAAATGATGAACATAATTTTTAGGAATGAAGTTATTGTTTTTTTTATTAAGGGTTGCGGGTTGGTGTAGATGTGGACTTCAGTGGCATGGTTAATTTGATCACCAGCTAGTGCTCTAGAAGATTGGAACACATGGTAGGAAACCATTTAAATTCAATCTAACTACTAAATGACTATATAGATATCATAAAATATAATTGGCCTACTAGAAACTTCTTGCAAAAAGGTGACCTGTTAAAATTCCCTCGCGGGAAAGCCAAAAAAATGAAAATAATCATAAAATCTAATTGGACTTGTATGAAGTATTTATTCATTCCACCAACAATCTAGAAAAGATGGGTGCACATTTAACACCGGAGATGATTCTTTAGTCTGTACTTCCCCTACCTAAGGAGGATCTCGCCTGTTTGCTGCAAATTCCCAAAAAGTGATGCATCGACCTGATATCCCTCATCTCAAATTCTAATGCTATATCTGAAATACAACCTGCAATCAATCTCTCTACACCTATTCGAATTAGATCATCCACATACAACACTAAAATGTGGGGCTTAGACAGAATCAATAAGAAGTATAGGTTGGGATCCACCTCACTCTTTGTGAAGCCTATGTTTTGCATATTGCTATCTTTCCTGGAATACCATGCCTTGGGTACCTGTTTGAGTCCATATAGCGATTTATTAAAGCTACATACATAAGTCTCTCTATCATGGACTTCAAACCCATATGGTTGCTTGATATAGACTTCTTCCTCAATGATGACATTGAGGAAGGTGATCTTCACATCCATCTGGTGGATGTTCCACCTTACCTCAAAAGCTATTGAAAAACTTCTTCAATAAAGGTATATTTGGCTATAGGAGAAAAAGTCTCCTCATAGTCTACTCCCTCTTTATGGGAGAACCCATGAACCGCAAGAAATATCTACCATATTATTTACCAACATCCCTCTCTGCTCCAAATACAACAAGCTGAAGAAAACACTCCTTATTTGAGTATTTCTTTATATTCGAATATACATCCATGTGCTTCTACTATGTTCCATGTTAATCTTTGTGATGTTTTTCTAGGTTTTATTTACCATGGTTCACATACCCATGAACCATCACTTCATGTAAGAAATTGGTTCATTAAGTTTAACACTAAGGGATGATTTTTTTAGTAGGAGGAAAGGATGTTTGTTATAATCACAATGACAACCTTGAATTGTATGGTTTGAATCTTTTATGCCATGCTCAAGTAAGTGCCAGTGTGTGATATCTAAACGTTCCTTTGTCTAACTGTAATAGCTCCAACTCCATTAATTTGTAACCGATCATTCCTAATGAATTTTTTCCATCTTGGTGCCAAAATATATGATCATTTGATTTAGGAGACTTGCGGGTGTAATTTATTTGATAGTGAGTTCTCCCCTAGTGTGTCAATGTAAATTATCCTTTCCCATAACTCTCATTTCCTGTTCTTTCTTTAATGGTTGGTTGGGTGGAATCCATTAAAGCCACTAATGCTACTATGAAATCAAAGGTTCTTGGGAGCTCCTATTAAATTGGAGAGTTATTCTCAAGGTTTAACATAACTTCATTCATGGATGCTACTAAAGCATTCCACCTCCGATAGTGATGATATTTTCATGCCTGCACCTATGGGTGGTTTAAGACCTTAGATATTATCATATTAATAACTTTGGGGAAACTACAATAATTGTTGACCTCAAGGGGCATAACTAATCTTCTACATAGTCATGATGAGTTAAACCACATTGACGCAAATTTGCGTTCATCCACTTGGCTAAATTCCCTACACATTGAAATCACCTCACATAAAGTGTCCTTATTTCCTCTCATATTACCCCCAAAATTTTCTCTAGTTCTTCCAATTGCTATGCATCATTGGTATGCAAACCATATCAAACTCATACACAAGAGTTTTTGGTATTTTCGCTTGATCTCATCAATGATCCAACTAAGGGTACCTTCTAGCATCCCTCAACACTATTATATAATTGATCACTTAATAGACTTACATTAGTATTCCATAGGTCCACAACTTATTCTTAGCATATGCAACATATTTGATTTGATCATTAACATGATTATTTTTGGTGGTTTATAGGGTCATGGTATTGGGAAACCCATGGTATTTTCCCATGATATTTGATGTTATTAAGCTTATTTTAAGGCTTGAAGGAATCCATTGTAAAATACCTGGAGCGGCTTGGAGCTTGGCTGGCTTGGATTATGGTAACAAAGATATATATCTCGAGTGTTGGCTTTCCTGGTAAAGTGTGTCCAAGTTAAATATTGACTCTTATGTACATGTTTTCCATGTGTATAATTATTTGTGTTTATATTATTTCTCTAATTGTGCTAAGATAACACATGTTAAAAATGGAGTGTAACTAGAGAAATGAAATAAGCTCATGGTACACATGTAGAAAAGAGTCGATATTTAACCTAGAAACCCTTTAGTGGGAAAATTAGAACTAAACACACACACACACACACACACACACACACACACACACACACACATATATCGACCTTATCCATTGAGTTGACAAAACACTAGGCCACTTGAGGCATTTTATGGAGTTCTTCAAGCCTTTAGATAGGATTCATTACATTAAATACCATGGGTCACCCTTGGCATGGGCTCATAAAACACCAATGATAAATCCATCAATGACCAAAACAAGGTTATCTTAACTACTTTGCGAGTCAATATTAACCTAACATAAGACATAGGATTCATGCTATGGTGAATAATTATCAAGTAGAACATCAATATACAATCTTGTGGATTGTAGGTAAAATAAATGGAATTAAATTTTCTTTACTAATTTATCCAAAAGACACTAAAATTTTTATTTCTCCAAATTCATTATTTAGATGTGGTTTAACGGCATGCAAGAAAATTCATTATAAATTGGTTGAGATGAATTTAATTATTAAAAAGAGGTAGAACACTTGTTAAAATATTATGAAATTAATTTGAGAGCATGCAGTGCTTAGATGCTATCATATATTACCACCTTGGGATCCTATGTTATATTTCGTGGTACGGATTGGTTGGGAGCTCATGAAATAATTCTAGATATGCAAGGTAAGTTACTTTAATTTGTAGATGACTTCGGGAAAAGGAGAATCTTGGTAGGAACCAAGAGATAAGCAACTCTAAGATTCTTTTCAGCCTTACAACTGAAAATGGGTCTTAGACAAGGGTGTTTTATGTATGTGGTAGTTGCTATGAACTAGAAAAATATTCATAAGATATATAACATCATCAAATATTGTTAGAATTTCTTGATGCATTTCTAGAAGAGTTTCCTAGACTACCATTAAAATGTGAGATATAATTTACTATTGAACTTAAAGCATGAATATAGCCTATTTCCAAGCCTCTATATTGTATGATTATAATAGAATTGTTGGGTTTACACATGCGACTTCAAAATATATTGAAGGGTTAACTTAACCTAGTATATAAACTTGGGGAGAGCTGGAGATTTTTTTTATGAAAGAAATATGTTTCTTGGAGGCACTACATTGACTACAAGTAGGTAGTCAATGTAGACTAACCTACCCTTCTCTACGCTAGCCTAAACTACTCTAGCCTAGCCTAACCTAGCCTAACCTACTATCCCCTAACCTAACCTAACCTAATTTATCCTAGACTAAACTAGCCTAGTCTAGCCTAGTCAAGCATAGTTTAACCTACTCTAGCCTAGCTTACTCTAACCTAGCTTACTCTAGCCTACTCTAGCGTAACGTAACCTAGCCTAACCTGACCTAACCTACCCTACTCTGCTCTAGCCTAAACTACTCTAGCCAGCCTATCCTAGTCTAACCTACTCTAGCCTAATCTATTCTAACCTACTCTAGCCTAGCCTAAACTATCTTTGCCTAGCCTACTCTAGCATAGCCTAACCTACTCTAGCCTACTCTAGTCTAACCTAGCCTAACCTAATCTAGCCTAACCTACTCTTGCCTAGTCTAACCTAGCCTAGCCTACCTTACTCTAGAGTTTCCTAGCCTAGCCAAGCCAAGCCTAGTCTAGTCTAGCCTAACCTACTTTAGCCTAGTCTAGTCTAGACTAGCCTGCTCTAGCCTAGCCTACTCCAGCCTAGCCTAGACTAGTCGAACCTAGCCTAGCCAAATCTTGCCCACCCTTAGCTAGCCTAGCCTACTTTGACCTAGCCTACACTACCCTAGCCTATTCTAGCCTAGCCTAGACTAGCTTGTTCTAGCTTAGCCTAGCCTAGACCCTAGACTACTATGGCCTAGCCTAGCATAATCTAGTGTAGCCTAACCTGCTCTAGCTTAGCTCAACCTAGCCTTTCCTATCCTACCCTAGCCAAGCCTAGCCTTTCTTAGCCTACTCTAGCTTAGCCTAGACTAGCCTAGCTTACTCTAGCCTACACTAGACTAGCCTAGCTTACATTAGCCTAGACTACTACAACCTACTCTAGCCTACTCTAGCTTACTCTATCCTAGCCAACCCTAACCTACTCTATCCTAGCTTATCCTATTCTAGCGTAGCCTATTCTAGCCTACTCTAGCCTAGCCTAGCCTACTCTAGCCTATAATACCCTAGACCACTCTAGCATACTCTAACCTACGCGGACCTAGCGTAGCCACTACTCTAGCCTAGCCTATTATCCCTTAGACTACTCTAGCCTACTCTAACCTAGGCGGACCTAGTGTAGCCCCTACTCTAGCTTAGACTACTCCCACCTACCGTAGCCTACCCTAGACTAGCCTACTCTAACCTAACCTAGCCTAGCCTAGCCTACTCTAGCGTAACCCACTCTCTCCTACCGTAACCTAGCCTAACCTAGACTATTCTAGCATGGACTAACCTAGCCTAACCTAAACTAACCTACCCAACTATATCACAACCTAACTTACTCAACCCTACTCTAGCATAACCTAGCCTACTCTATCCTAGGCTGGCTTAACCTAACCTAAGCTAGACTGCTCCAACCCACCCTAGCCTACTCTAACCTAAACTATCCTTCCCTAACATACTCTTGCCTAACCTACTCTTTCCTACCCTAACCTAACCTATTCTAGCTAGGAATAGCCTCACCTAACTTAAACTAACCTACCCTACTCTATAATAGCCTAGCCTAATCGAGCCTACTCTAGCCTGACGTAGCTTAACCTAGCCTAACCTATGCTTAGCTAAGCTAACCAAACATAATATAGCCTAACCTAGAGTAGGCTAGCCTAACCTAAGCTAGCCTAACCTAAGCTAACCTAACCTAGTCTAACCTGACCTAACCTAACCTA
>APFE031565948.1:0-40844 GCA_000404065.3 Pinus taeda
TCCTGTTTATCCCTTATGACACACCATTTTCTTGTGGTGTTCCTGGAACTGTCTTCTCTCTATGAATTCTATTCTCTGAACATTACCTATCAAACACTTTGTTACAATATTCACCTCCATTGTCTGATCTGAGACACTTCAACCTTTTTCTTATCTCATTTTCAATCAAAATTTTCCATTTCTTGAAAGTATCAAATACATCATATTTATTTCAAATACAATAAATCCAGGTTTTTTTGGTTGCATCATCAATAAAATTAACATAGTAACGAGAGCCACCGACATATGATACCTGAGAAGGTCCCCATACATCTGTATGCACAAGCTCTAATCTTTCGCTCTTCTTTTCTTTCCCAACTCTGAGGAATCTGACTCTCTTTTGTTTTCCATAAACATAATTCTCACATAATTTTAAATCAACATGCTTCAAACCTAGAAACAAATTTATTGAGTGAAGAATCTGCATCCCTTTCTCACTCATGTGCCCAAGCCTATGATGCCACAATGTTGTATCTTCTCTTGTAGAAATTAAAGCATTAACATAATTAGAAATACCATTGCATAAATACAATGTACCAACCTTTTCTCATTTTTCTATTACTAGGGCTCCTTTAGTGACCTTCCAGGTTTTATTTGTAGAAGTAGTCACGCAACCTTCACCTCCCAACTGCCCTATTGAAATTAGATTTTTCTTCAGATATGGAACATGTCTTACCTCCTTCAATAGCCATTGATTTCCATTCTACTGTTTTATGAACAATGTACCTATTCCAATGATTTTACATGGTTTATCATCACCCAATCGAACATGTCCAAAATCTCCTTGAACATAATCATGAAAATGTTTCTTATCAGGTGTGGCATGGAATGAGGCCCCTAAATCTACCACCCAGGCATCAATAATATTTTCTAATGAAAGAATCAAAGCATCTTTCAACGCATCACCTAAAGCTAAAGACGTTTCACTGGATTCTTGTGCACAGTTGGAACCAAATAAGTATTATTTCTTCATGTTTAATTATTGTTTTCTCATCATGTTATAAATATTCACATGTTTTCTCTATAAGATTTGAATAGTAAACAGGGAAAAATATTTCAGAATTAGCTTTCATGCTCTCTGTCTTGGCTATTTACTTTCTCATTGTTTTCTACTAAACTGTCTTGGTCTAGGAATTCTTAATTGCTCCCTTACTTCAGTAGTTCCCCCCTTAGGTCCATAGTAAAGGATTGTTTGTTGCTCTTTTCTACTGATCTCCTTCTGTTCTTCATCTTGATCCCGGTTTAAGGATTCTTCATTGCCCTTTTACCCTAGTTAGGACTACCTCATCCATTTGAACCTGTAGATTTGTTTTTTGTTGTGCTAGCCTGCCATGTGAACTCCTCCTTTAGTAATTGATCTGATCCAGTTAAGCCAGCCCAACAACCTAAATACTTGTTCTACCCATCTGGTTTCTTAAGTCCACCACCTAATCAAAACCAAACCATCATGAGCACTAAGAACTAGCCTGAAATCCTACTAAAAACAAAGCTAAATTATAAAGAGAGAGCCCTCTCTGGACTCAAGTTGGCTAGAACCTGAGTCTAAAATATTGGTTTGTGGTTACCTCGGAAATTTCTTTCTTTAAATTTGAGAAAATTTTGAGTGATAATAAGCACCACGTTAGTAGTACAGACTGCTGACAAGGCTGTCAAATTTTTGCAAAAAATCCCCTGTTTGGGAAAGTGAATAGAGCATGATTCCGAGAGCATATGATGTTTGTTTCATGCAAAAAAAGTTACATTGGATTCAGGATGACGAGCACTACATGGTTGTTTAGGTTTCACACTGATCCAACAACTTAGAATTTTGAGCTTTTTTTTTTAGCACCTGATCAATAAGCCTGTAAGATATTAAGGAGTGTTATTAAAAAGAGACCAAGGCGTCTAAGCTCCAACTCTATGATGACATATTTGTATGGCGGAGGTAGTGATCATCGAAGCGATAGTTCACGTGTTTTGGTGATCAAGGGTTGTTTGCAAAAAGGAGCCTTTAGGCTATACATATAGCACCGTGAGCTTGGGATCTGGAGTTCCAAAGCATGGATGAGTTGGAAACTCCTTGGCAGTATGCCATATCTGGAAGCAATTCAGAATCATGCTTTTGTGGAGTTTGAACAGGTCAAAATCTCTTAGGCACTGTGTTCCAATTTGATCATGGTTGTAGCTAGGATAACAAAGATCCTAAGCAGCTGAGTAAATGCACATAATAAGGTTGATGCCATTGGATTAATGGAAACTGCATAAAAGTGTTGGTTTAAGATAGAAAGGACCATGATTGTGTAAGTTGAATTGATTGTCATGTATTTCTTAGAAACAAGCCACCTCGGTTCTTTTGTGCACACCATGAAAATATAAATGAAAGAGATTTTCAAATGCAGAAAGATCTCGCCTCAGACTGAGAGAGCCTTTCCTGAGGTACAATCTGAGATTTGTGAGAAATTAAGAAGGAAGGAGAGCCACATTATTTTTGCATATATAATTCATGAATGGTAATCCTTGAGTGTGCATATTCACTAAGATTTAATTCTTAGTATGGATAATTACATAGGTGCCCATTCTGTTATTTAATGCAGCTGCAATGGTTGAGTGAACATAGCCTATTCCTATTGTTTAATGTTGTTTCATATGCCAAATGATTTGACAGAACAACAACATGGACAACCATGTGTTCGAGTATGATTTCAGACAATATGGAGGCCAATAGAGACAACATCGACCATTGTGAAGTAGAGGAACATAACCGAGGATTGTATTTGTGCAATTGGGGAGAAGCAGCATAACTGAGTGAACTAAGTGGATAGCTCTGTGGGTGAGAATTCCTGACAAGTGTGCCTATGTTGTTGTGAAAGGCCAAGTGTTCTTGTGCCACTCTGAGAGGTCAAGAGTGACTATGCTATTGTGAAAGGCCGAGTGTGCATGTGCTACTGTGAGAGGCCAAGAGTGACTTTGTTGTTTTGAAAGGCCGAGTGTGTCTGTGCTATTGTGAGAGGCAAAGAGTGTCTGAGGAAGATGGCCAATAGTAGAGAACAAAGTGTTGAGTGTTGCTGCAAAGTGTGCAAAAGATAAGAACATTGCAAGGGCCCAGTATGAGTGTATGCTGCTGACTATGAATGAAAGTTTTTGAGAAAAATAGAGGGCCAAAGGCATAGGAGAACAAAGAGTTGAAAACACATAGAGATGTTTCCATTTACAGTGAGAAATAAAGCTCCTTATTGTGGGTTGGAGCCTACATATAGGAAGTTGGTGCTTCGATTTGAGGGGATATTTGAAGAAAGATTAGGGGTTGGTGCCTCCTGTAAATTGGTGCTTGCATAAATCCAAGAAGCTACACGTTGGTGCTTGCAACAAATCTAAGTATTTGGTGCTTCAGCTAGTGCTTCTGGTAAGCAAATATGTGTCTACAAAAGAAGGGAGTTGGTGCTTTCTACTAGTGGGTGCTAGCAAACAATCAAAGGGAGTTGGTGCTTCTTGTGAGTGGTGGATCACAAAAAAATTGATGTAATAGTAGCTCATTTTTACATCAAATAACAAACAAGCTTTGGTGGTTTTTCTCCTGGAAGGGTTTCCACTTTAAACTTTGGTGTACAATGTGTACGTTTCGCATGGTGTGTATTGATGTGTTGACTTTCTAATGCATTGCTATCATAATTGGTTGTTAATTACTCACATGAATAATTGTGAAATTTTAATGATAAATATAATTGGCATAAAAGTAAAATCATCCTTAATACTAAATCACCCCCACCCCCCTCCCCCCCACCTCAATATTAACATTGTTTCCAACAAAATCAACCAAAAACATGAAATGCTTATCCTAATTCAATTAACCCTGATATATACTGATATGAAATGCAAGATTCTATAATATAACAACAGGTCCTAAGGCAAACAAACAACAAAAGCAACAATTGGAAAAAAAAAACAAGCCAACAAGTGCAATAATGCACTTATGAAAATCACAACTCTTGAAGAAAAAAGTATGCTTCAATGAACTAGAAATACATCCAAGTCAAGAATAACAAAAGACTTTTTCTCAAATTCACAAGCAAATGTAATGTGAAAGAAAAAGGCAAAAAAGGTAAAAAACAATTTTTTTCTTTTTCTTTTGAAAATGAAACCCAAAACTTCAATCAAGAAGTAGGCTAACAATATCAAAGCAACACGAAATGAAAGAATACTCAAGCCAAACAAACTAAGAACTTCAAGTACGAGAAATTCAAATGTTTAAATAAAGCAAGAGTAAGTGATATAAAAAAGATTCAAACAAAGAGATATAAGGGTTTCACATAGATGATATTTAAGAGTCTCAAGTGAATGAGATTCTAGAACCTGAGAAAAGTAAAATTGAGATCTTTACAACAATGAAAGAAACTAATGTAAAATTCAATCTTCAGGCCAAACAAAAGAAAATGGAAAGGGGTGAGCTACAAATCAATCAAAACACTGCTACAAAAGTTGTTTCAAACATTATAAATAGTCTAGGATCTTAAAAGGAATACCAATAACCGAACTCAAACCTTACAACTCTTGGAAATCAAGAAACTTTAATTGACACAAAAGAACTATTTCATACAATCCAAAGCATAAAATAAAAATCCCTCAAAACCAAAACTTTAAACCTTCAAGAAGCATCAGAGACTAGAAAACATAAGAGCCAACCTTCCTGAGTACTCATTTAAGTGAAAAATTTTCACTTTCTAGAAATATACATGAAAATTCATAAGATAGTTTGCATATGTACACACTATTTATAAAAAAAACACACATATATACGAGTTTCCCAGAGGCATCCTGTATACATGACTATTATAAATAAAAATTGTGTACATATTGCAAACCAAAGAAAAATTAAGCCCAGATTCAAAAGATAAGGCTGGAAGTGGTTCACTAGGATAGAAGAAGACTAACAAGAGTGAAAAAAAACACCTAAACACCCAAATCAATTTGGACAACCATTAAGGAAAATACTAGAAAGTATCTCCGTGTTGGAGAGCAGGAAATATTCCCTAGGGCTAGGGTTGAAAACCCTAACAAAGTAGACACAAAAATCAATCAAGAAAACTTAATCAGACATGCATAATACTTGAATTATGAAAAGAACATAAAAAAGGCATACTCGTAGGTCATATGTTTGTTGATGATCTCGCGAGGTCCAAACCCTAACTCCTCCTTTTGAAGTTACATAGTTGTAAGATAGACAAGAAAACACCAATGGATCACAAAATTCAAAGTATATATGCATATAAATAAGTCAAATCATAAGAATATTCATTAAAGATCTGCATGCATAAAGATAAACAATGCAAATTGGAATGGAACAACAATTTCTTTATTAAAATGATAGCAATAAGAGGTGGATAAGCTACAACTTGATCTTGGCTGCCAGCACTAATGGAACCGTCCTACCTGGGCAAATGAATACCTCCTCTCCAACAGAAGCAACTTGATGTGAGATAAAGGGGCTCAACATTTATGCATGGAAACAAGGATTTCCTGGAGACAAGGAAGTGCAGAGAACGCAAGATAATGCATACCTAATCTAGGGATAATTTGGTAAAGGATGCCAATAATTAGGATGCTTATTAGGGAAACCCATAGGGTGTATTTATACCACCAAAAACTAGTTAATTTTTTTATGCCACAAGCTCCTATAGGTGGGTTTCTAGTCTAACCCAAAAACCCCACATGAAAAATAGTTTTTTTCATATATTTTTTAAATTTGAAAATTTTGTACACATGAATCTTTCATAAGATCCGTGTACATATGTGTTTTTATGTGGTTAAAGCACATATAAATTTTTAAACTTGATTTTTAAGAAAAGGACAAGTCTATAAGGGAAAAGGGATCTTCTCGGGCCAATCAAGAGCATATGATGAATATGATTGGAAATATATGCTATAAAAATTAGTAATGTTTGGAGTGTAGATCTCCCCTAGCAAGAAATGACATGTATCCAAAGGATAATGACTTCACCAGCTAGAGAAATAAACAGTAGCACAAATATGAAATAGATCCCAAAAATTGAGTAATTTTTTATGTCAAAAGGCCTTTTAAAATAAGTAAACAAAGAACCTATCAATCAGAACCCATGAGGTCTCTTTACCATGAACTTGAATAGAGTTCCAAATCCCTCAATTTGCATCCCTTCCTATACCATGAAAGAGCTATAGAAAAACTCATCCTCTTCACAAGTATGATACAATGATAGAGAGGCCATCGACATAGTCAGGTAGAATGTGCCTCGGATTTCTCTTCGCATTCTCTCATGTGCATGAAATTACAAATGTCTATTCGAAGTAGGAGGTGGCATAAACCTTCATTACTTGCTACCAAAAATCCTTATGTTAATTGCAAATTTTAGGATATTACAGGAATATGATAGTCAAGAGCAAGGTCAAACAATTGACCTCTCTCCTGACCATCAAATTCCGAGAATATCCTGAAATTTGCAATCGACATAAGTTCAACACCCACTACCATCCTATCATGTTATTTCTCACCATCCTTTCTTCATGATCAAACTGCCACAGGGATAAAATTTTCAAATTTTATTATTGTTATTATATTTAAAAAAGAAAAATGTTTTATTATTTTATTACATTTTTTTAACATATATATATAATATATATATATAATATATATAATATATATATATATAATATATATATATATATATATATATATAAAATATACTATGAAGACTTTCACTCTCTGATCTTAGACTTTTTGTCTAAAAATACATATGTTCCAAGATAATCAATATCCACAACCCTTTAAGTTCTCTTTACAATGTGTCCATTGTCCGAGCTATGCATCTAATATTCTAACTTCTTTGACACATAGATAATTTGATAGTATTAATTAATTTTATTATATTTTTAATTTCTTTTATTCTTATTTTCTTTAGTTATTTTGGAATATTTATTTAAAGTTTGATTAATTATTTAAAAATTAATAATTACTTTAAATTGTGTTTTCTTTTTTCCCCTTTTTTAGGGTAAGGGAGGAGTGGGGGCAGTTATTTTTTTAATTATTTAATAATTCTTCTATTTTTTCAACATGATTTTTCCCTCTTATTTATTTATTTCCCTTATTTTTAAAGTTATTTTTATATAATTTCAATTCAGTGGTTAATTCTAATATTTTGGTTGCGGTACTACCATTTGTGAAGGTTGTCATGGTTGCAAGCAACTTGTAAATTTATCCCCCCCACATAAAAGGAGGGTGTTATTGATAACACCATTTTTGTATTCTAATGTTGATTGTAATATTTTGGTTGCAATGATATCGATTGTTAAGGCCATGGTCTCAAACAAGTTGTGATTTTTAACCCACCCAAAAAGGGTTCTACCTGTAGCACCACTTTTTCAATGGTTGATTGTAATATTTTGGTTGTAATGGTACCACATGCTAAGAGCATGGTTTCAAATAAAATGTACTTTTAACCATAGAAAGAAGAGGTGCTACTAGAAGCACCACTTTTGGTTCGAGATTGAATATGAAGGTTTTTTTTTAGGAACATTATGGATCATGGTTGCAAAATGTTGTAAATTAAACCCGAATAAAAAGGGTGCTACTAGTTGCACAACCTTTTAAAATGGGATACAAAATAATGACTAAATGTAATGTCTAAGAAAGGGATAAATCCAGAGGATTTCATGAAGGGGAGCATCTCTCTCTCTCTCTCTCTCTCTCTCTCTCTCTCTCTTGATAATTTATGATATCAACCATGTCCACATTATGAGCATTGTGCATTGTTTTTATATTCACCCTTATATAGAATACAATCATTTGGAAAACATGGAATTATGTGTACTCAACACCCAATGGAGGAGCGGAGTTGGAATTGCAAGAGGATGACTACCAAGGTTTACCCTATTTACATTTTTTCTACCTTAAGATTCCCCTAGTACCATTTTCAATGATTGAGTTGCAATTGTATTTCCCTATTAGCTAAGTTTAGGCCAATAACAGTGAGTTTCAGTTGGATCGCTAAGGGTTCATGGATTATTTTTTTATCCTCAAGGGTTAGTTCCCAATTGAGTCTCCATCCATTGGTATCTTTGGATTTTCTACACTAGTGGTGATAGTTTTGGTTTTGTTGTGTGGGAATTGCTTTATGTATTTTAGTTTTTATTTGGCTTAATTTCCTTCTTTTTATGGAAATTTCTTCATTTTTATGGGCTCACATGGCCCATGGATTCTAGAGTCTTTTTCTTGGTTGGTGGTTATCGAATTAGCCTCCACAACTTATGTTTTAATGCCTTAATGCTCTATGGATTCCTAATTACTTAGCCCTATGTGGGTTGTGGTGTTTTATATTGAGTATTTCTATTTTTTTAGTAAAGGTTGTGTCGTTTTGTCTCAACCTTTTGTAGCCTTTTGGAGGTGCATGGGGTGCATTTTATTTAGACAAGTTTTGAGATTCAAGGTTTAAGTCATTATTGTATTCACTTTGGTGCTCTAGTCATTCTAAGTTGTTAGCAACTCTTTCTAGTTTTGCACCCTAAAAATGCTAAATGTAATGTCACCATTTAATCTTGAAATAAAGACATTTCTATTTTTTTTAGAAAGGAAATGTACTCAACACCTAATATTTTAGAAATTTATTTTACTCTTTGCAATTTTCTAGTAGGCAGTTGTCAATATTTTGTTAAACTGTTGTTCACGGTCACTGAGTGGCCGCTACATCCACGGTAAATATCGAGGCAGTTCCACCCGAAGGGATCTGCCCATCGGCCAATCTTAATAGGCCTAACCCCGAGGGCGTCAAGGAGATTTGACCCCATGACCTCCCAGCTGGGAAAGTGCTTAGCAATGGGAACTCGACCATTTGAGCTATCCCTTGGGGTTTGGTAGTTGTCAATATGATGAATGTTATCTTTGAATAACCTACCAATTGTGAACAATTCTTATATACATTGTCATTACAATAGTGCAATAGTATTTCAAACTTAATTATGTCCAAACATTATTTAATAACTAATGCAATAAATTAATTTTCAAAAAAAATAAAAATTGAATTGATAGGTCGTCAAAATTTTGAAGAAACATGTGTCTACCAAACCATATGTTGCTTTCAATTTTCACAATAACATGGTTGTCCCTAGTTTCATATACTTTGACCCATTAAAAAAAAAGTATGGTAGTTATACTTTATAAGCTCTCGAGAAGGACATTTTCAACATTATCAATGTCCCAAAACTCATCTCACTCAAATACATTAACTAACATTAAACATGTGGAATTTGTTTCCTATAAAAATTATCCATACCAACCTTTTTGTGAATTGCTTGCATATGAGGAAATGTCGATACTAGAATTGTTTATGATGATTCATCCAAGAGCATGTGGGAATGTTATTAGGGATTGTCACAAACACTCTTTCAATTATTCATCATTGATTTCCCTCATTTTAGTATCCTTTTCTTATATTGACATGATGGAGGGGTGCATTATAAGGGCATAAATAAGCATTGATTGAGTGCATTAACAAAATTGATCAGTAAAGATTTAATGTTTCAATTTAGATAGGCATTAACATAAAGGAATAATATTCACACCCTTTACATTTGAACAACTTCACACAACTAGAGTGTTAAAAAATAAATCTAGTACATAATTAAGTAACCTTAACCTAAGATATCGGCTTGATGATGGTATGCCAAAAATTGTAGGGTAAAATGGGTCTCCAAATTCATTTACTAAGTACACATGATATTTTTCTCTAAATTTATGTTTGTGATTCTCATTTGTAAGTGGTGGAACATTTCATGCATATGAACTCAATAATATATCAAGATCTTGCAAAAGGCAAGGTAAATATATTAAAATAGATATATACTCTTTTCAAAGTAATGAATAACATATCAAAAAAATGAAAAAAATAAAATAAGAGTGAGGTCCACTATAATAGGGATAGAAGAGCTTGATGCACTTATAGGGGTAGGGGCTTTTGATGGCTCAATCCTATATGAGTATTAGTATCCTACATAAGTGAAGAAAAGGAGCCAAACTAATGTATATACATTTTCCAAATCAATTAACCTATTAAACAAATGAACTTTGAATAGACATGGATCCTTCTATAAGAATTATGTGTTGAAAATAGCAACACAAAATGCTAAAAATAGAAGTGCTCAAAATAGCACTGCTATAAATAGCAGTTCAGGTACCAGTGTTGGACATAGCAACAAAGAACAAAAAATGGAAGTGCTAAAAATAGCATTGCTATAAATAGCATTTTGGTTAGATTCCAATTTTAGTTAGTCCTTGAACTAAAATTGGGAAGTGAAATTCGAATTTTATCTTAGCAACTATTTGTAAAATAATTAATTGATTCATCTTGAGTTAATTAGTTGTAGAAAATCAAACATGAAGTTTATGTGGGGACATGCAACAATTATCCCATTGATTAAGGAATTTATCCATCATTTAAAGAGATAAGGATGAGTTGTAATTAGTTGGCTCAGTTAACTAAGTTAAGTCTAGTTAGATTAGTTCAAACAATTTGTTGAATTAATTATGAGTTCAGTTAGTTAATGCATGTATGCATGTAACTGTTAGACTCTAGATAACTAAATATTCTCTCATAAATAACTCATGCATGTCAGTTCAGTCAGAGACCCAGCTGAGATCAGAGGAAGGGACAATGTACTATCAGTTGGAGGATTTTTCCTATAAAGGAACATCCATGCAAAAGGAATTAATCTCCTTTAGGTTTGTGCAGTTAATTCTGAGCCAAGTGAGCAGTGTGAGGTGGGAATTCACACAAGTGGAAGCACTGGACCCCAGGAAAAATTGCGCAAGGAAATAGGATGCTTGGAGGGCAGAGGAGAAGGTTGTGAGAGCCTTTGACTGTCTATGAGCAGTATTGTTTGATTGCAGAGAGAGCAGGATAGCTTGTGAGCTGATTCTTTTAAGTCGAACATATTTCCACTTGTATGATAATATAGAGATTGGAATTTTATGCTGAGGCTTTCCTCGGGTTATTTCTTATGTGTTATGTGTGATTGATTTCATCTTCTCTGTTATATGTGTTCTTATTGATCTTGCTCAAATTGATTAAGCTTAAGAAGTAGATCTTGTATTTTTCTTTAGCCTATTGCATAATCTGTTGATCTACAGTGGGAATTTCTACATGGTATCAGAGCAAAGATGATCAAAGCGAAGAACAGTTTACAAAAAGGGAGAAGTTTGAAGTTTGTGGTTCCTGAATATAGAAATCGAGTTCTTATCACATCTCAGTTTCACCAATGGCGTTCATCAGTTTAAGACTTGAGTATGCCCTTGATGGCAGCTCGAATGATATAGCCTGGAAGGATCGCATGGAAGCAGTATTATAGAGCAACGGTCTGAAGGACTTCATTGATGAAGAAGTCCCCAAGCTGACTAATGCTACTCAATTGGCGGAATGGAAGAAATGTGTGGCTAGAGCAAGGAGAATCCTTCTAGAGGGAGTTCGAGACCACATAGTCTCGAGCCTCCATGGGAAGGATACATCGTTTTCGATGTGGAAAACATTGAAAGATCTATATCAGAATAGCAGCGATCAGAGGAAGATGGTGTTGAAAGACAAGCTTAAGAAAAATCAAGTGTGAAAAGGGCGACACGATCTCTACATATCTGAACAAGCTCACCACCTGTAGGGCTGAGCTTGCAAATGTAGGGATCACGACAGCTGATGATGATAGGTGAGTCATGCACTCCTCGATCTTCCTAAGAGCTGGCATAGCTACCAAGACTCAGTTAATGGAAGATAAAAACTATCAGATTGGGAATGACTTTGGTCGGATCTAATGCAGGAGGAAGATCTACCCTTAGCGAGTAAGGCGAGGAAAGGGAAAGGGAAGGCGTCCCATCCCAAATCCAGTTCTTCCCATGGTGGGAAGAAGTTTGAAAAATTGAAAGTGTGATGCTTTCATTGTCATGAAGTGGGCCATTATGCTACAAATTGTCCACAGAAGAAATCCAAAGAAGGGTTCCTCGAAGGGATCTGATGGTGAGGCACTGGCCTCACAGTTTGAGCTGGATTTCTCACTTATCACATGCATGGTTTCATCCATGGTGGGATGTGTGTGATACCTAGATAATGGAGCTTCATTCCACATGTCAGGTGACAAGAATCTTTTCAGTATCTTGGAGGAGAAAGATCTCCAAATACTCATAGAGATGGGTAATGATGAAAAGTATAGTGTCTCAGGAGTAGGCACAGTTGTTTTTCAGAGGGAGCATGGAGCTCGCATTACCTTGACAGATGTGAAGTACGTGCCAAGACTGAAGAAAAACTTGGTATTGATCGCAACGCTGGAAGAGAAAGGCTATGATGTAGTCTTTAGTAAGGGAAAGGTTTTCTTTAGACACGTCACCACGAGACAGGTGAAGCAGATCGGTTCACGAGTCAAGAACCTATATGCTCTTGAGGTTCAAGATGCATGCAAAGCCTTGAGGAGCAAGGCAATTGTTGGAGACTTGGTGGTTGAGAGGGAGTGTACATTACCTCTCAACATGCAGCACTAGAAGAAGTCTCAGAAAATTGTGGAGGAGCCATAATTGATGAAGCAACTTCAGGAGGTTGTGGAGCAGCCACAACTAGAGAAGTCGAGAGGAGATCGAGTGGAGGCATCCACTCATGCAGAGACCTCTAGTAGGGGAAAATTTCGAGCCAAGTGGGTAGAGGGATCACATGCAACCATACCTCCAGGTGAGGTGGGGCAATGTGAAGTTTATAGTCTCATGAAGGCTGAAATAGGGGCAACATCCTTGAGGTACCCAACCTCTTTGATTAGACCTTGCTACAGGAGCCCCGATGAGGAGTATCAGGACTGGCTGAGTGGGTAGAGACATATACGGATGGAGTGGTAGAGAGAGCTACAGTGCAGGAATCCCAAGACAGCGCATGGCTAGCAGGTTGCAACAATGTGAGAGGCACAAGAGTGCTGCACCAGTGCAGGATGGCACAGAGAGGTGTGAAACGGTACAAGATGCATGGAGTGTTGCAGCAGCTCAGAGTTCACAAAGGGAGCACTTGTCAACGGCAGAGGAAGCTTCAGCATCAGAGGATGTTTCTAGCCCAATAGGGAGGTCAGTTGGGAGATTTCTTGTTTCTAGAGTTGCTGGAGCAACAAAACTTGGGAGAAGTGTTGCATGTAGAAATTTCCAAAGATTCAGGATCAGATTCGAGTTGAATGCCTTTCTTGTTGAAAGGGAATGTTGAAAATAGCAACAAGAAATGCTAAAAATAGAAGTGCTAAAAATAGCACTACTATAAATAGCAGTTTGGGTACCGGTGTTGGACATAGCAACAAGGAATGAAAAATGGAAGTGCTAAAAATAGAATTGCTATAAATAGCATTTCAGGTTAGATCCCAATTTTAGTTAGTCCTTGAACTAAAATTTAGAAGTAAAATTCGAATTTGATCTTAGCAACTGTTTGTAAAATAATTAATTAATTGATCTTGAGTTAATTAGTTGTAGAAAATCAAACATGAAGTCTATGTGGGGACATGCAACAATTATCCCATTGATTGAGGATTTTATCCATCAATTAAAAAGATAAGGATGAGTTGTAATATTGAGTTGTAATTAGTTGGCTCAGTTAATTGAGTTAAGTTCAGATAGATTAGTTCAAATAGTTCGTTGAATTAATTGTGAGTTTAGGTAGTTAATGCATGCATGCATGTAACTGTTGCACTTCAGATAACTGAATATTCTCTCATAAATAATTCATGCATGTCAGTTCAGCCAGAGACCCAGTTGAGATCAGAGGAAGGGACAATGTACTATCAGTTGGAGGATTTTTCCTATAAAGGAAACTCATCCATGCAGAAGGAATTAATCTCCTTCAGGTTTGTGCAATTAATTCTGAGCCAAGTGAGCAGTCTGAGGTGGGAATCCACACAATTGGAAGCATTGGACCCCAGGAAAAACTGCGCAAGGAAATAGGAGGCTTCGAGGGTAGAGGAGAAAGTTGTGAGAACCTTCTATGAGCAATACTGTTTGATTGCAGAGAGAGCAGGATAGCTTGTGAGCTTATTCTTTTTGTAACTCAAACATATTTCCACTTGTATGATAATACAGAGATTGGGGTTTTAGGCTGAGGCTTTCCCCGGGTTATTTTTTCTATGTTATGTGTGATTGATTTCTCATTCTCAATTATATGTGTTCTCATTGATCTTGCTCATATTCGATTAAGATTATGCAAAGTTTGTTGTAGAAGTAGATCTTGTATTTTTCTTTAGTCTATTGCATAATCTGTTGATCTACAGTGGAAATTTCTACATTATGGGAGAACTCATTAAACTTAAAGAGATGAAGGAACTTCATGGATTTGATCACTTATCAATGTTTTGTAAAAGAAACATTAAATAAAACAAAGTTTGGATTATAGTTTTCTGAAAGTAATAACACATGAAACAAATGAATTATAAATAGAAATTGGACTTACTATAGGAGGGATGGAACAACTCAATGGGCTTAGAGTTCCCTCACAAATAGATGTAGAATTTTCAAAAATAGTGATTTAATACCACCACCTAAATGTAGCTTCTCCTACAATTCAATAAAAAATACAAGAATCTTGAGTAATTAGTATTTGAAGTGGTAAAATGAACTTAGTTGTAGAAGTATTCACAATTTTAAGTGAAACTAGTAAAACTTTCCACATTTTTCATATGTGTTCTTCACTTCTCTTTTAGGTACATTAGCTTGCCTTATATGATTTAGTGCATTGTTGCATAGTGAAAAGAGATGGGCATGTCATATTTGAATAATGTTTTATCATAGAACCTTTACAACAACCTCCACTAAAATAAAAGCTTCATAAAATTTGTTTGCAAATGTTTCCTTTCCTACTAATATAAAAATTTAAAAATTTAAAAATAAATTCTAATATGTTGTTCATAAGCAAGAGTATCAGAGTGTAGACTAATATAGAAAGCATAATAATTAGCAAAATATATTTTAAAATAACTCATTTAAAAAATGCATACTAATATTAAATATCCATAGAGAGATTGAAAACATTTTTATAGGGAACTTGGGGAAAGGGATTTCCTAAAAAGATACCAAGAGAAGGAGATCAAAATTTTTAAATCAGGACACTGAGATCAATGGACATCAATTTCACAATAGGAAATTCTAAGGTATGTAAATTCCTTCTTTATTTCCTTATTCTTCTTTTAAACAATATTCCTTTCATTGTTTCAATTCAATCAAATTGATGAATGCAAACTCTATAATAAATGCTTTTGCCTAATAATTTTGCTTCCTTTGACTTAGATGTTATGGTTTTTGCTTCCAATATCCTAACATTTTTATATTACTTTCAATATGGTAGGGATAGATATTTATAATGTTTTAGAGATTTCAATTTTCTTTTTAGAACTACAAGACCCTGATGGAAAATGTGTTGCCATTGATGTCAATGCCAGGGAGAACGCAATTGGATGTGTAAAATAGCTTGGATTAGTCAATACTAAGAGGAGAGTGTCCAATGAGTTTCCATTTATTTCAATACTAGGGGAAGTGTAGCTTGGATATTGGTGATTCTCATTCATTTTGGGGGGTCCTAACATGATTGAAGCTTAACCATAAGACGCGTCCAAAATGATGTCAAGGAAATAAGCTGCTAAAAGGCACATGCCATACAATGAAAGGATTCCCCCCACCCCCACTAAAATTTCTTGAGCTAATATGAAACTAGAGGAGAGTGATATGGTATTGGCGGGGCCAACTATGATAGGTCAATGAATGGATATGCTTCTTATGTAGTAATTAACGAAACCAACATTTACAGTTCCATATAGGGTTCCACCCATTATGTCCCCAAAACATTGGATGATTTTCAATGCAAATGCTCATGGATTTTCCTAATATCCCAATACACCTTAGCCCCTAGTCATAGGCCTTAGACACACAGGGCTAATATGCAACACCCAAGCACTAAGCACCCCTAGACCATCACATGTATCAGATGTTTTTCAAAGAAAATATATTTCTCTGATACCAAATATGGTTGGCACTCAATTAAGCCCTTGGTTACAAAGAGCTTAAGCATTAGCACCAAAAGGTCAATAGTCATCAGGCCCCTAGAACATTAGATATGAAAAAATTAATATATTTCTATAATACCAAATATGGTTGGCACTCAGTCAAGCCCCTGTTCACAGAGCACTTAAGCATCAACACCTAAGGGCTAAGAGCCCTTAGGCCCTTGGAAAATTGGGTGCACAAATATCACAAAGTTTTCTTAATCACCTGAGATGGGTGGCTTCTAGTTAAGCCCTTGGTTGCAGAGTGCTAAGATATAGTTCTTGAGGGCTAAAATCACCATCGTGCCCCCATAACATCAAGTGGAGTAGGTGATGTGGCAATGTCGGACACGTGTCCTCCAGTTTTGGTGTTTTTGGATAGCCAGTTGTGTAAGGGGTGAGTGACACATGGCATGTGTTAGTAGTGCCACATGAAACAAGCCATGCCAACATTGTCTACATGTTAGAATATGATGGTTGTTAGAAGAATGAGGTTGCAAGCTAAGTGGGCCTCAGAGCCCTAGAATAAGCAGGTGGTGCTTTGTTATCCAATCACCTGATAGCTCGAGATCTGTCATCTAACAATCCTAGGAGATAGAATAATTGTCAAAAATAGAAAAAAATGTTTGGCAACATTGGGCCTTTGAAGCCCCAGAATCCCAGGGTGGTGTTTTGCAAAAAATCTCCCAAATTCCAAATAATGTTTAGCTCAAAGTCATAATGTCTAGTAATAGGGGACTGGTCTGTAGCACATGAGGGCTTACTGCCTTGGGGCCCCTGGAATCCTAAAGTGATGTTTTACAAAAAAAAATTGAGTATTATTGATAGCTCAAGGTCTTAATATGCAAAGTTCTCAATCATGATGCATAGTTCTACATGCATGTTTCCTCGACACCTAGGTGCCAAAGGAGCTTCAAATCCTAAAAGGAAGACCAATTGCATAAGTGTTTAATCAAGCCTTTGAATAAAGTTGCACCAAAGGGAGCATTAAAATAATTTCATAAGATTGAAAAGTGGTGTAGATCTAGGATCTATTGACAAAAGTGCCAAGTAGGTCAAATTGGGGATGAAGGAAACATCTATAAATTGAAAGAGCCTAGAGAAGCAATAGAAGAGGCAAGAGGTGAGTGAGTATCAACATAGGAGGTGTATGAACTGCAAGAAGAAAAATTAACGTAGGATATATGGACAAAGAACATGGATAAGTAAACTAAGGTTTGATTGGGTTAAGTGAGAACTTTAACTAAGGTATTTGTGCAGTTAGGAGAATGAAGTACCTGAAGCAAAGCTAATGCTGATGAGGTAGATGCAATGAATCAAATAAGATTTGAGAAAACTAAGGAATATCAAACTAAAAAGTAGAGATCTAAGGGGATTGGTGTCTCTTGTGGTATGGTGCTTACAAAGTAGTAGAGGGGATCGACATCTCCTATAGGTTGGTGTCTACAAATCAACAAAGGGGATTGATGCCTTAAGTAGGTTGGTACCTACAAATCTAAGGATATTTATGTCTCCTATAAGTTTGTTCCTACAAAGTAGTGAGGATTGGTGTCTCCAATAGGTTGGTTCTAAGGAGACTGATATCTCCCATAGGTTGGTGCCTACAAGGATCAATTAATTAAAAGAAGTTTTATGGTTTTCTCTAGTAAGTGTTTCCATGTATATCTTTTGTTACTAGTTTAGTTTATGAGATTGATGTTTTATGATGTTTGAATGTTCAAATAAGTACAAATTGCATTATATTGATTCATTGCCCCTTAGTATAATTGTGAATCCAATATACCAAGGCAGCTCTACCCCTTTTTATTCTTGATTATGATTATCATCCATCATGACTAGCTTTGGTCTATCAAATAATAAGAAAGTCGATTATTAATTGATTTATCTTGACAATGTTAGTTTTTAATGAAAAATGCCTATGTATCTCATGGTGCACTATTAACATGTTTTATACATCATTACACCTCAATAGCTACAATGCACTAATCCACTAAATTTTTGAAATGTGCCCTTGGTTTTTAAGTGCAGCATTGTAAGAAAATGCACTAATGTGTCATTAACATAAAAACACACCAATTATACTATCAAACAAGCACATTGGTGGACATTTTAGTAGAAGGATCCTTACACTACTATATATGTTTTATTTTATTATTTTTAAATATGTGATGTAATAGGTATTTTTATTATTATTCCCCAAGTAAAATCTCTCAGGCAAAGATAAATGATACTTCCACATATTCATGGACAATATCTAATAAAATAGTAAATGAATACTAGTACAACTCACCTAGGAATATTCAAGCTAGATATTTATTAGCAAGGATTTAGCCAAATGCTTAACAACATTGGCAACAACTAATTGAGCTTGATGTAGAAGTTATTACATGTAGTCTAATTATATATTAGAATTGAAACATTTGATAACATGACCATTTCAAACCCTTATATTGAGCCAATATGTCTACAAGTAATTAACCATAGCAACTCAAAGACATAATTCATACAACATCAGGGATAAAGGAACAAAAAAAATAGGAAATTCATTATATACTTAAATAAATAACATATAGCCTTCTGGTCTAGTTGAGTGGTTGAGTATTTTGAGATTTATCCATGAGGTGTTGGAGTTGATCCCTTAGGATGGTTTACTTTGTTGCATACCTCACTTAATGTCCCTATTAAGTGAGGTACCATAATTTGCACTAATAGGTTTAACCTAGGTACCATTAGTGAAATCAAAGAAAGGGCTTGAGGGTTTTACCATGATCTCTCTCTCTCTCTCTCTCTCTCTCTCTCTCTATATATATATATAATATATATATATATATAATGTAGGAAAGTTCTTGAGTGCTTTTCCACGACGATTTATATATAAAATGTAAGTGTGAGGTTTTCATATATATATGTATTTCTATGGGTTTCAAAATGTCATTCTCTCATTATTTATATATCTTATATATATATATATATATATATATATATATATATATATATATATATATATATATATAATAATGAGAGAATGACAATTTGAAACCCATAGAAATACACAGAACTTGGTGGAGAGGGAGGGCCAAAAGAATAGGCGATGCATCTCTAATCTAGTATACTCTTCTAGTGGTTGGAGCAAGTTATGAAGGAATAGGTTGTAGATTATGGGGATGATTTGACAGATTTATCATCAATTTTTAGCATTCCAATGAGTTAATAAGAGCGTGGAAATGTACTAGGGTATATAATAAAGGAAGCTACAACTCACCACCTAGCTATATCAAGCATACCTGGCAAACATTTGCTAGACTATTTTAGCTAGCCTAAACAAGAATGATGTATCTATCAATAATCCACAATCATCAACAAAGAATACACCCAAGATATTCGTTGAGAAGGGTGATAGAGGTGAGCCTTGGTCAAATTTACCCAAATTGAAGAGTCCAGAAACTCTCAACATAAATGGAGGGAAGGATAACATAGTAATGTATGCATGCATAGACTTGGGGGTAGATGATATTGGTAATCCTATAAGAAGCAAAGAAACTATCCCAAGAACTTATAGGGTTTTGCAAGTCATTTTTAGAGAGTTCTCATTTTCTAGGGTCTATATCATTGAAGCCAAAGGTTATCATATCAATTGTGTGACTATTGATATGGGTAAACTATCGAGACTATCATCCAAGATGGCAGTGAAATAGGTTTTATTGGGTTGGTTTAGGGATGGAGGAGTTACAGGGAGGTAAACCACTCCATGCAAAGACTCTTCATTCAAAGAAGAGGAAGATTTTGAAGGGGCAAAGTGATAATATTGAATTAGTCATTGAGAAGGATGTCTAACTAGAGGAGGTGATGGAAGTGGATGGAAAAACCTTAGTTGCAATCCCTTTCGAGCACAATGTAGGTCATCTAAAACTGGGTTCCTAGATTACTAAGAATTAGGTTCCTATTCTTAACCATATGCTAACATCTCGTGTATTAAAAAAATGGTGTATTGGGTTTATTTTCAATAATAGAGAGGATGTATAAAGTATTGTAAAAATCCAATGTCTATGGGAATTCTTGTTACTAACACCAAGGCATTGGATGCCACTATTTGACTTGTTAGAATCCAAGGATAACTTTGATCCAATGTGGATCAAATTGTTTGGTTTTCCCTTGGTATGGTGGACTCTAGAGGATTTCAATCTAGCTGGGATAGGCTGGGTGGAACAATATCCACCAATGAGGTATGCAATTCCACTATAAGAAGAATAATAACCAGTGTCTTGATCAATGTGAAGGTAAAAGAAGACAATTTTGAGTCATTCCATATGGTTTTTTGTGATAAAATATTTAAGAGAGAGAGTAGATTTTGGCAATTAAAGATTTTCATTGCACGTGGGCTACATCAATGTCCCATTGTAATGTGTAAGGGGTCATAAATTGAACACTCGCTAGAAGACCATCCATTAAAATCTTTCATGAGTATACGGGTACTAAAGGGCTAAAAGGGAGCATGGTTCTTAGTTTGTAAAGGTGAAAAGAGATAGGATCTTAGTTTGTAAAGGTGAAAAGAGATAGGAGGATAAGGATTGTGAATCCATAATCTAGAACTTATCTATACCAATAGCGAATGAGGGATGGGACATAGACAATTACTCTAAAGGATGAAATTAAAGGTTTTTCAATTAAAATGATAGAGGATTGGAGGATGGTGTAAAAGTTTACTACTTCAATGGGTAAAGGTACTAACATGTCCTTGATTGAGGAATCTAGACTCTTAGTATACAACAATGCAATGGGTGTTCCTCTCCTAGTCTCTCTAGGTATGTTAGAAATCAAACTTAATTTGGGGACTTCATAATGCAAACGCAAGCGTAGTGTGAATGAATTTAAAAGGGAAAGGTTGGTCTTGCCTCCAAGTTAGAATCCAACGGAAATTCTAGCTAGATTGGTTTGTGAACCAGTGTGATGCTACCATGTGTCAATCATCTATGCAAGGGAAATGACCTTTATCTTGCTCATGTTATTTGCGCTTTGACCATTTATGAGCTTATATGGCAGTTTTGTTACAAAATTTACTACCTAGTGGAGTAGGTTTTTTCCTTTTTAAATGGTTACATTTTAAACAAATTAATAATTATATGATACATTTTATTCGTAAAAACATCTTTCAAGTTTTCTTCATCAACTGTTTGACACAGGGTTTAAAATTGACGCTCGTTTGCACATTTTTGTCTATTTTAGGCGTCAAATACAAGTGATTTTAAAATATCCACATCATTGCTCACTCGTAAATAATTGAGAAAAGTGTCTAATGACGGTACTCACAAAAAACACAAAGTTTATATATATATATATATAATATTTATATTTATATTTTATATATATTTATAATATTTATGATTTTGGGAAGGGATAATGAAGCATAGGGAAAGAAGTTGAGCGATACTTAAAATTAAAATAAAAAAATATTTAAGATGGTACTTGATTTTGATTTTAAGTAGCGTATGTTAATTAAATTTGATGTTATTTATTTGAATATTTGAATTAATTTAAAGATCCACAGAAAATTATTGAATTTTAATCAAATTACTTAAAAGTTATGAAAACTTTAAAGTATTGCTTAAAAATCATGATCATAGTGGTATGCCATGACTTCATTTACCCCACACACAAATATTTTCCGCTTTTAAAAATTTTGAAATTAAATAGACGTTGCTCCACTCTCGGCACCAACCCAACTTCGAACATCTATTAACCGTACCCACTACCAGCCTACGTTGAATTAATATAAAATGTTTGGTTTATGCTTCAGTTTAGTTATGATCAGCTACATTATATTTTGTTATAGCCATAAATGTTAGAATAATTAGAATCCAAACGTTTTAAAATTTTAATCGAATATAACACATTTTTATTAAATTTTAATATTAAATTTTATTTTTAAATAAAAAATTTAGAATTGAAATAATTTTAATTATATCTATTTACTAAATAGAATATGATAAAATTATTTTCAGATTATTTTTCCCATCAAATCTGTTGGGTTAGTTTAGCGTGATGTTAACAAGTTACAACCAATTAATCTATTATTTTTTCCATGGTTGATTCTCATATTTTTTCCATGGTTGATTGATGGTGTGGGTTGATTCTCATATTTTTTCCATGGTTGATTGATGGTGTCAGACGTGTGTAAAACTAAGTTTGTAATGAATTGACAATGCACTGCACCATCAAACTTAAATAAGCATTGAATCAAATTTTATCATTGTACTATTACCACTATAATCTGGTCTACACAGACTAATTTTAGCGTACTTTGTACTTTTTGACAATGAATTTGTTTCAAAACATGGTTTGAGGCGTCCTAACTTATAACTGGACCTTCACTACCAATTTGGAGGAACAATAAGAAATTAGGAATGGTAGTATAATCCACAACACCGCAACTGTATCCAGGAAAATGGAATCTAGAATCATTGCCTTCTTTGCATGGACATGTGGATTATCAACTTTCGTCTGGTTATGTGACATATAGATTTAGTACCTGCAACTTGCAACCGCATTCGGTAAATTACACTAGCCTAATAGTGGAACTACCTTTAGCATCATCCATGTTGATGTAACACCAACATTAAAATTCAACAACTCTTGAGCCTTGATCAAGATTTGGTATTTAGTGCGGTCCGCAGAAATTTGTTGGAGCTTGAGGACTCAAATTCAAATAGTGCTGGAAATTCGCTGAAGCTTGAGGTCTGAATAGTGCTATAAAATTGCTAGAGCTTGACGTCCGAATAATGTTGGAGCTTGAGTTCCCTGTTCAAGGAGAGTCAAATCCAGGTCTCACTACTAATCCGAATAAACGCATGACAATCCAATCATGTTAGTATTTCTTCATGTCATGAAATTTCAATGTCCCTGTGTTTTTAAAAGAGTTTTGAGAATCTTGAAATTTTGCTATAATTCCCAAGGGCATATATTTCTATTAATATATTCATATGGACATCATAATGCTAAAATTTCTCACCTTGCTTCCTGTCCAGAGTTTGCCTTCAATTCTCTTTGTTTTTCATAGCTACAATTACGTGGTAACTGTAATGTAATAGCTAGTGATATTTTTTTTAAGGGTGGTTCGCGAGTATTGGGTGGCTGACATTTCAATTGGCAAAATATTTAGCAACATAAATTCGACCAACTAAACTAACTTTTGGGAATGCAATAACAAATATATTTTATAGCTTGTAGATTTTTTCTATAATTCCATGGATTTTAAATTGCATTTAAACAAATTTATAATTCCAGGGAAATAGTGCTTTTTCATTGATTTTTATTTCCTGCTATTGATATGCCATTCAAACTGATTATGATAAGACTCCCAGGTGAACAACCTCAAGAAATACAATTATTTTATAGCATATTAAAACTTCCTCAAAATTGTATTTTTATATTGGTTCATTTTTTATGTTTAATGGAAGGAAGCTATATAATATGGACTAATTTTTTTAAATGGACTAAACAGTTTTGGGAGAGAAAAAAAATGGAAATATAGAGTTAAAGCAAAGTGAGTAGATTTTTTTGTTTATAAGTTTTTAATAGAATATAAATTTTATAATGATTTATTTTAATATAATTATTTTTGTATCGGGTTAATATGAGAAAAAAATAAAATAAAAATAGTTATGGTAATTTATGAAAAGTTAAATAAAGCGTTGAACGTGATTTTGATACATTTCTAAAATAAAATTGGATAAATTTTTATTGATGGGTAAAAGTAAATCTTAAAAGTTATGGGAAGCCCAATTTACAACTAAAATCATCATTAAAAAATTCCATGACGGGTAGGGGAACCGTCAAATTTAACCCCTAATTCCCAATGTTGGCTCTAACACAAAATTTCTCCAGGAATAAAAAATCGAACCCCCTTTCTAAGTTTCGTTGGCTATTTTTGGTTGTGAGTTGCGTCCTTGGTATTGACCGAGAGGGCATTTATTATTCCTACCACATGTTTTTTTTTTTAATCTAGGATAATTGGTAACTGGTGAGAATTATCATGAACAGACCCAGGATCAAATCTAACTGGTTGCCACTATAAACCTAAAACCATCATTAAAAAATTCCATGACGGGCAGGGGAACCGTCAAATTTAACCCCTGATTCCCAGTGCTGGTTCTAACACAAAATTTCTCCAGGAATAAAAAATCGACCCCCTTTCTAAGTTTCGTTGCCTATTTTTGATTGTGAGTTGTGTCCTTGGTATCACCGAGAGGGCATTTATTATTCCTACCACATGTTTTTTTTTTTTTTGAATCTAGGATAATTGGTAACTGGTGAGAATTATCATGAACAAACCCAGGATCAAATCTAATTGGGTGCCACTATAAACCTAGGCTACGAGCAACTCCCTGCAAGCCGCACAATAGCAGGGAACTTATGCCTCAACAAGAGGCGAGACGTCTGCTATGGGGTCGCCTACTCTTCTAACGAAGATGAGGCGAGACGTCCGCTATGGGGTCGCCTACTCTTCTAACGAAGACACAATAGCAAGTAACTTATGCCCCAACAAGAGGCGAGACGTCGGTTATGGGGTCCCCTACTCTTCTAACGAAGATGAGGCGAGACGTCCGCTATGGGGTTGCCTACTCTTCTAACGAAGACACAACAGGTCATATATATATACTCAATGAGATTTGAACCCTCATCTCGTGGGTTTCACCCAACGAGACTCGCCGTTAAACCCTAGGTCATATATATATATATATATACTCAATGAGATTTGAACCCTCATCTCGTGGGTTTCACCCAGCGAGACTCACTGTTAAACCCCAGGTCACTGTGTATCACATGTTACCTTCACTCAAACGAGAGGGCATTTATTATTCCTACCACATGTTTTTTTTTTTTTGAATCTAGGATAATTGGTAATTGGTGAGAGTTATCATGAACAAACCCATGATCAAATCTAACTGAGTGCCACTATAAACTTAGGCTACGAGCAACTGCCTGCAAGCCGCACAATAGCAGGGAACTTATGCCTCAACAAGAGCCGAGACGTCCGCTATGGGGTCGCCTACTCTTCTAACGAAAACACAACAGGTCATATATATATACTCAATGAGATTTGAACCCTCATCTTGTCGGTTTCCCCAGCAAGACTCACCATTAAACCCCATATAACTGTATATCACATGTTACCTTCACTCAAACGTTAGCTTTTCCGGGTGGCACAGGAACTAAACACGGGCACCTCCAGCGAACTTGCCCTTTCATGAACCTAGTAGTTGGCACTTTGACACATGGAAGCAGACACCAGGGAACGAGAGGTAGGGATCGAACTCACAAAACAGCTTAGTCCTAAGATTGTTTAACAGCTGATGAAGTTCTTAGGACGAGCAGTCAGTAGCAAGCTGTAGCAATGACGACGTTGATGGAGAAACTCACCCACTTTACTTTTACAACTTATGTCCGCATGCTGCAGGGCTCCATGAATCCGAACTCCCTTGCAGAGGTCAGGCAAACCCACGCCCACTTGATTACAATCGGTTCCATAGCCGGTCTGTTTATGGGGAATCGCCTGATCGACATGTATGTCAAATGCGGTAGTGTTGAGGATGCAGGCTACGTGTTTGACAAAATGCGTGAACGAGATGTCTCGTCTTGGAACAGCTTGATCGCAGGATATACCAGAGTCGGCGATTTAGAGAATGCGCGCCAACTGTTTGACAAAATGCTGAAACGAGATGTGGTGTCATGGACTTCTCTGATATCGGGCTATGACCAGAATGGGCAGAGCGAGGAGGCCCTCAAACTTTTCTTCCAGATGCGGCAGGCTGGCTGTAAGCCGAATCAGTTTACTTTCGCCAGCACACTCAGTACGTGTGCTAGCCTTCAGTCCTTATATGAAGGGAAACAGGTGCATGGCCATGCTGTTAGGACTGGTTTTGAGGCTAGTGTCTTTGTTGGGAGTGCCCTTGTTGATTTATATGCAAAATGCGGGACTTTAAAGGATGCACGTCAGGTGTTTGACAAAATGCCTCAAAGAAATACAGTTTCATGGACTACTTTGATGGTGGGTTATGCCCAGAACCAGTTCGGTAAGGAAGCCCTGAAATTATTTTGTGACATGCAACAAGCAGGCATAAGACAGGACCGCATAGCGTTTGTCAGTGCCCTTATTGCTTGTGGGAGTTCTGCAGACGTGATGCAGGGCAAGAAGGTTCATGCTCAGATCATCGTAACTGGATTTCGAATGGATCCCAGCATCGGGAGTGCTATTGTGGACATGTATGCGAAATGTGGACTCGTAAGGAATGCACGGCAAATGTTTAACATAATGTGTGAATGGGATGTTGTTTCTTGGACTGCAATGATTGGAGGGTATGTGCAAAATGGGTATGCGGAAGAAGCTATCAAATTATTCCTTAAAATGCTACAGAGTGATGTTAAGCCGAACCCTTTCACATTTTCAAGTGCACTGAGTGCTTGTGCCAACATGGCTGTTCTAGAAGTGGGCATGCAGCTCCACGCCCATGTAATTGGAACTGGTTATGAATCATTCCTTACTGTAGGAAATGCCCTTGTCTCTTTGTATGCCAAATGTGGGAATATAGACGAGGCAACTCGAATGTTTGACAATATAGCTAGTAAAGACTTGATTTCATGGAATACAATGATTGTTGGATATGGCCAGAATGGAAATGCCAAGGAGGCTCTCCAACTCGTCAACCTGATGTTAGATTCAAAGCTGAAGCCGGATGAAATCACTTTCCTGGGTATTCTCTCTGCGTGCAATCATGCAGGTCTAGTGGATGAAGGATGCCATTATTTTGACATTATGAGACTGGAATACAATATCCCAGCAAAAGCTGACCACCATGCCTGCTTGATTGACCTTCTGGGTCGTGCTGGGCGCATCCATGATGCAGTAGCCATGGTCGATGGCATGCCCATTGAAACTGATGCTGTGGTATGGAAAGCGTTGCTTGGTGCCTGCAGAATTCATGGCAACGTGGAGCTGGGGGAGCGTGCGGCAGAACACCTCATTCTGCGGGATCCAGAAAATGCTTCGACATATGTGCTGCTCTCAAATGTATATGCTGCAGCGGGTAGGTGGGATGATGCTGCAAAGGTGAGGAAAATGATGAAGGACAGAGGAATAAAAAAGGATGCAGGATGCAGCTGGATTGAAGTGAAAAATAAGGTCCATACGTTTGTTGCAGAAGACACGTCGCACCCCCAATCAAAAGAAATTTATGCAATGGTAGAGAAATTGGTAATGCAGATGAAGGAAGCAGGATATGTGCCTGACACAAATTTCGTACTGCATGATTTTGAGGAGGAGATCAAGCAAAAGAAACTTTGCTATCACAGTGAAAGGCTAGCCATCGCATTCGGTCTTATCAGCACACTCCCTGGAACACCTATTCGAATTGTGAAAAACCTCCGAGTCTGTGGTGATTGTCATACGGCTTTCAAATTTGTTTCCAAAATTACTGTTAGGAAAATTATTCTAAGAGATACTAACCGATTCCATCATTTTAATGATGGGTTATGTTCATGTGGGGATTATTGGTAATTTTAACAAGGAATACTAACTGCTTCCATCATTTTGATGTTGGGTTCTGTTCATGTAGGAACTCTTGGTAATTCTAACAACAAAATATAAAAGAAAATGTTTCATATTTGTCAAGGCCTTGTTTTAGTACTGGCGTTCCCTTTATTTTTTTAATACTACATCTTTGGTCATGAAAATATAACAGAAACAACAGAACAAAAATATAGTTTATGTCTCTAGAATCAATGCAGTAAACTGCAAATAAATTTTTAGTTTAAAAGAAAATTCCTTGGAGTGTAGAGATCAAGGGTTGCGAGGAGGTTTTACCAAAAGATTTCATCAATGTTTTGATATTTTTTATCGTTCTTATGAGAAAACAAGGTCCTACAATAGAGAAGAGTAGTTCAGAAAGAATACTTGGTACTCTTAGGTTTTAATTTTAATTTGGTTAACCCTACGTTGGCTTGTAGTGTTTAAAATGAGACTCCATTTTGAAGGTGGATTTTAAAGCAGATAACAGAGATGGGAGGGAAGTCAAAGAAGTGAGATGGGCAACGGGATTGTGGACAAATACAACAGCTAAAAGGTTATCATTCGTTATTTCTAAGTGAAAACTATATATCTTTCTGCACTGTGTCTGTATGTTTCAGACCTTGATTAGAACAACCGGTTCTCACTGTCAATTACAGAGGAGTGATGATGCCGAAAATGCATAAAGATATCCAGGCATAACCAAAATTTGAAATTTCTGCAACGAGAGTAAATAAGCTGGTGAGTGTAGCTTCAACAGCTTTAGGTGATTCTCTTTTCCAAGTGACCAGTGATAGATAATTGCCCATGTGGTGTGCTAGTCACCTGGGTCCTGTACAATACGCAATGGGATTATTGTTCAACGAGGCATCTTGCATTGGGTGATATCACTCTTTTGCCAAGGGAATTTCCATTTTGATTGGAGCATCTGGAACATGATTTAGAAAATAAGTTTGGCAAATTCCTTAATTAGGATCTAGTTTCTTATAGAGAATTAGCAAGTATGAGGTTGACAGTCGTATAATTCAGCTTAAAAGTATTTCTAATCAAGGACAAATCTCCTATTACGCTCTTCTCCTTGAAATCTTTTAGAACCAAAAATTGATCCCAGGTAAAAGTGTTGTAGCTTTGACCAAGTTATTAATAGATATTGCAGTTCCTGATTTAAAAGAATATGTCCTACTTTAAACTAGAGTTGTGTTATCTTTTCCCAGACGTGCATGACAATTGGTAACCAATAACATGGTACAGATTGCAGAAAGAGACTAAGACGGTGCACAAAAGTATATATATTACTTATGGCAGAAGTAGAAAGGGCTAGATATCTCTTTCATCAATCCTCGTATTCATCTTCCATCTAAGATGCATATTTATATATACAGAAGGCTGGGAACCCTATGTTGGTTCGTTCAAGGAAATTTGCTCTATGTTTCAATCAATGTATGCAGTGGTGTAATGATCAGTGAGAATATTTGAAAGAATTTTACATAATTAATACTGAAAAGCAACTACAGAACTTCTTATTCTATATGATTCAGGAGCCTTGGCTATTTTTGAACGGTGTGTACTTTTGCTTGACCCACTGTTGATAATATCGGCGATATTCGAAAATATCGCGATATTTTCGGCAAAACAATATATCGCCAAGAAAATATTGCGATATTTTCTGTTTTGAAAATATCGCGATATTTTCAAAATATCAACAAATATCGGAAAATATCGCGATATTTTGAAAATATCGGCAAAATATCGGCTATATTTAAAAATTTGAAAAAATTATTTTTTATGCTTGCTGATATTTTGCCGATATTTTCGCCGATATTGCCGATAAGATATTTTTTGGACCCTCGCCGATATTTTCCCGATACCGATATTATCAACACTGGCCTGACCTATCCTCAGTTGATCTCAACCAAAAATGAATCCAAGTATAGTAATCATCTAAAAATATTCACAACTTCTTCATATTCCATTATGACCTTTCGTCCTCAAGAATATACTCTTGCCTCATATCACCTAAGTGCTCCACCCAAGTCTTATTGTAGACAAATATATCCTCCAATTATATATCTTCAAAAGGATCAATGAAGTGTCTAGGAATTTCACTCATTATTCTCGTGAATGTGATTGGTGCAGTACTAAGCCCAAATGATGCTCATAACCTCCCGAACAACTTCTAGTTGCTCTTAAGAATTGTCTTACAAGTGTCCTCCTTTTAATTATCCCATGATGATGTCCAAATTTAAGATCCAACTTTGATAGATACTTTTCTCCTTGCATTTGGTGTAGCATGCCAATGATCATTTATAAAGGATATTGATTCTGGATGGTGATATTGTTGCGGTGTCTAAAATCAAAACAAATTTCCAAAGTCCCATCCTTCCATGGAACCAACAAAATTGGAGATCCATAAGGGAACATACTAGGTGTAACAACCCCATGCTTCAACATCTCTAAATCCACTTCTTCATCTCCTCACTCTCCAAGAAATAAGTTTAGTACAAGCCAAGATTTGACAAAGGCAACTTTTGTAGCCACTAAATCTCATGCTCAATTGGCCTCTTAAGAGGCAACCCATTTGGTTCTACAAAAGCAACTTTGTACTTGCTTAAAATTTGATTCAAGTCTCCCTATTGTTCTGCAATGATCTCAACATCCTCGTCTTTTTCCATGCCAGGTTTCCAAGCTTTGGATCTAGCAATCAACATCACAATGATCATTTATAAAGGATATTGATTCTGGATGGTGATATTGTTGCGGTGTCTAAAATCAAAACAAATTTCCAAAGTCCCATCCTTCCATGGAACCAACAAAATTGGAGATCCATAAGGGAACATACTAGGTGTAACAACCCCATGCTTCAACATCTCTAAATCCACTTCTTCATCTCCTCACTCTCCAAGAAATAAGTTTAGTACAAGCCAAGATTTGACAAAGGCAATTTTTGTAGCTACTAAATCTCATGCTCAATTGGCCTCTTAAGAGGCAACCCATTTGGTTCTACAAAAGCAACTTTGTACTTGCTTAAAATTTGATTCAAGTCTCCCTATTGTTCTGCAATGATCTCAACATCCTCGTCTTTTTCCATGCCAGGTTTCCAAGCTTTGGATCTAGCAATCAACATCACAAACTTCTTAGTGATGTTAATCACCCTCTTGGCTTGTTTAGAAAAAATAAAAGAAATGATCTCATTACCTTTATATTTGTTGATGAGATAGGTATTTCCTTCATTCACCAACCATAATTCATAGGAAAATAACAAATATGTCCCTCACATATAGCCTACCAATGACAACTTCACAAATATCCAATGTCACAATGTTACACTCTAACTCTTCAATGAACTAGCTTGAAATACATATCTTGAACTTACATAGGTGTGTGAACTACAACTTTGTACCCTTTTGCAACCACCTTGAAGAATATGGTTGAAGATGTGTAGTGGGCTTCAAACTTATTTATTGCATCAATGACTTAGAAATCATGTTCCTCTTACTGTCAAAATCAAAGCTAGTTAAAATCATGTTTTTTTTTTATCATTAAATCCATGATTGCTCCTATAGCAAACCTACCAATGGATGTTTTTGTAAGGCATGTACTCATATAGAAGCTTTATAGCAAGGAAAAGATAGCCATGCCACATAAAAAGAAAGGGGCTTCACTGAGCGGGATTTGTGAGCAATGCTTTCATAGGGATGTGTTCAAAGTGTTTCTAAATGTCAAATGCACATGTTATTTTTGGAACAATGTGTAAGGGGTCATAAAATTGAGCACTCACTAGAAGACCATCCATTAAAATCTTTCCTGAGTATATGGGTACTAAAGGGCTAAAAGCGAGCATGGTTCTCAGTTTGTAAGGTGAAAAGAGATAGGAGGATAAGGATTGTGAATCCATAATCTAGAACTTATCTATACCAAATAGCAAATGAGGGATTGGACATAGACAATTACTCTAAAGGATGAAATTCAAGGTTTTTCAATTAAAATGATAGAGGATTGGAGGATGGTGTAAAAGTTTACTACTTCAATGGGTAAAGGTACTAACATGTCCTTGATTGAGGAATCTAGACTCTTAGTATACAACAAGGCAATGGATGTTCCTCTACTGGTCTCTCTAGGTATGTTAGAAATCAAACTTAGTCTAGGGATATCATAATGCAAGTGTAGTGCGAACGAATTTAAAAGGGAAAGGTTGGTCTTGCCTCCAAGTTAGAATCCAATGGAAATTCTAGCTAGATTGGTTTGCGAACCGGTGTGATGCTACCATGTGTTAATCATCTATGTAAGGGAAATGACCTCTATCTTGCTCATGTTATTTGCGCTTTGACCATTTATGAGCTTATATGGCAGTTTTGTTACAAAATTTACGACCTAGTGGAGTAGGTTTTTTCCTTTTTAAATGGTTACATTTTAAACATATTAATAACTAGCAATTGTCCCAAAAGGTACAAAAAGAGGCCGATAGAATTATGAAATTGGAATTGTTGAATTTCTGTAAAAGATTAAAAAGTACAAGTATTTTTCTAACAAAATATTAAAAATAGAGAATAATGAAGGTTGGAAACCACATAACATTTACAGTCTAATTATATATATAATATATATAAATTAATTTAAATCCCAATTGTATTATGAATTTGGGTTTTGGTTGCACACAATATGGTTTATGGTACACAAAAATGACAAACTATAAATATGTACAGAATTTGATGTTATTATCTGTCATGAAAGTTAAAACTTTTATAGAAACATATGCTTCCACAATTGCAACTCTGCTCCAACATTGATTCATATTCTTCCACCACTGCAACTCTGCTCCAACACTTATGCACTATGTCATGTTTTGTAAAACCTGCCACACTAGCGCAGTGCAATAAGAAATAGTTTATAAACGATTATTTGTCATTTTTGCTTTTTTGAATAATGTTGGTCTTCAGGTTTTTAAACTTTGCAATATATTCCTCAGCTACGTCGAAGTCACCCTTCTTTAGGTTGGAGAGATTAGTTTCAAGTCAGTGGACTAGAGTAGTATTTATTGTTGCAAAGAGACTTTTGAAGTTATTATAGATTTCCTTTGGACCTTTGTTACCCTTGGTATGATGAATGCAATTAAATTGACATAAAGACTGATCAACCTAATAGCTTCATCCTTCTTTAAACATACCAAGTTATCATGGTCATCATTTTCAGCAGGAAGAGGCCTTGACAAGTACATACATACACCTTTGCTTCTCTGTTGGAACCACTCTCAGGCATCTTGAAACAATTAATGGTATTGTTAAAAATTTAAGTCAAAGTTGGCGTTCTCCTTTATTTTACTTTTTCTATCCATTCTCCTTTATCTTACCTTTTCTATCCTTTTACTTTAAGATTTAATATTACCAGTGATTACCAAGGTGACAAGCTCCTCAAAGCTGAATCCCTATCTTTGTTTTGTCTTAAAAGGTGCTTGGCATGGAGTCATGGACAGGGTGATAGTTTCCTAAGTGTCCCATACCGCTCCTGGGCTCTTAAAAGGACCTAGAAACTTCTAATAAAGTGCCTAAAATGTCACCAGAGATGGATGGAATGCCTTGGAAACAGTGCTGGCCTAATTGTGCAATCTTTCTAGATTTGGAAATGTCATATGCTATGGTTGTTTCCAAGGCATTTTGTACCCGTTTGGGTATTTCAGGAATTGAAACATGGTTGGACTAGGCATTTCCTATAGCTTAGGATGAAACCAAATCTCACCCAAAATTTGAAATAGCCTCCTTAAAAGTACCTTAGAGAGAGATTTCTCTCTAGTGTTGCTTGAGAGAGTGAAAAATTCAGGCACAGGTGCTGAAAACAGAAATACAAAAGTGCTCTTAAGAAAAAGTTGCCAATCACAAGCGAGAACACAAATAGAATGAATACCACACTATTAGAAATGGTTGAACAGCTATATAGAAATGTAGATAATGAGTGTTTTCCGCAATATTGGTTGTTACAACATGTATATGGTCTTTATATTGACTGTATGGAATATCAAGCTACCAAGAGGAGGTAATCCCCAGAAATGAGAATGACTGTCTTTCCCTTCAGTGCTCACACCTCCATGTTGTAGATGGAACTCCCAGATGGTATAAAACCCCTGCTGGTAATGTACACAACCGAATCAGGTATCCACACTGGCTAGAAAGGAATTTAATGGTCCGTGCTTCTGTTCTCAGCCACCCACAAGAAATTCACACCCAACAAGGAAGTTAATGGTCCCTGCTTCTGATCTCAGTCACCAACAAGAAGTTCACACCGAACAAGAGGTACCATGAGCTCCCATATAGTATTCTGTCCAGGCAAGAAGATAAGGCCTTAGAAATTCATCTTCTTCGGACTTGGGCTTCGCCATTTTCTTCTTCACCTTATATCTTCAGGCAAGAAGACAAGGCCAGAAATCATCACAACGACCCAAACCCCAGATAAATCTCCAAATACTCTGAAGAAAGACTTGTTCCAAGGATTTGATCTCCTGATATTGGTAACATTCTTCAGAGTCATTTTGGAAGAAAACCACAACACAAGGATTATATTATGAACTGTGAGTATTTAATTGACACAATCTGAAGAAACACAAGTCCACTAAAAGTTGAGCCATCGACCAATATTGCAGAGGAACAAACTTCATCAAATGTCTCGAGGCTGGCAATTTAAAATTTTCGAAATTTATAAGTAAAGAGGTATTTGTGAACTAGGAAAACACCAAACACAATGTAAAAAACTGGCTTGAAAAGTTGAAAGAATGAAACAGAGCATTCCTTGTGTGTGTAAAGAGAATCCCATTAAGGCGAATGAAACGAATTTGAAAAGCCTTGTTAACCTTTGAAATATTTAGTTGTTTTCTCTTTGATATGGTTGCCCCTTATTTCTGATCCTTAAGGGAAAGCCTCCCTTTTGTAAACCTGATGTATAGTAATAAAAATTTTGATAGGGAGAAAGTTCCATCATTTCTGATTCATGCAGCAAACTGTTGTTCTTGCAAGTTAAATAGTAACAATAACATTCAAGAGAGTAAAATATAATACACTAAACAACATACCACTGCCTACTTTAGCCCTTGAACACCTACGTGAAGAGCCATACCAGACAAAAACTATATTCATTGTAATCAGATTTACTTCACAGGGAAAAAGACAAATACCTTGTCAAATATTTCAATCAAATTGTCTCTTGTAGTAGAGAATGGAATTTCAACTACCAAGCTTCGAAAATATCGATAGACTGCAACGAGTTCATCTCCCATGTATGTTGCCAGTATTGCAAGCTGGAAACCGCAAACCACAAAATGATACCATTAACTTTCCACAGAAAATTAATATTTTAGTTTGTTCACTTTGGAGGCAGATTCAGATAAACTAAGACAGATTAAAAAGAACAGAACCACAAATTGAGATCAAACCTGATGATGGTGATTTCCACTTGATGGCCAAAGTGAGGCAGCCTGCACATAGTAGGTTGCTGCAACTGGAAAATCACGGCCTAAAGATTCCCGTAGAATTTGTTGAGTCTTCTAGTGTAGTTGCTTATGATGGAAAAGCCCATGTGAAAGAGTGCATTGTTATTTTCACTTATTCAAGCCCAATGCTTAAAGTTTAAGTTTATTTTTTATTTTTCTGGTTAGTAATGAAACTGCTGACCTTACGCTACCAAATTATGACTGTTCTGTCAGTTTTGAAATTAATTCCTCTATCATCTTGCCTCTTACAACCAACTTAATTGCAGCAAGTTGTGGAAGCTGGTTCACATTCATGAATACATAAAGAAGGCATGTGCTTTCTTGTTTCTCTGTTTGTTGTTCCTAAACTTTGAGACAGTAAGTGGCATAAGTTACTGCCCATCTCAAATTGGAGTCACCCCTTAATGCCATTTTACAGGTGTATATGATCTATAAACAATTTTTTCTTTCCTGTCTATCAACTATTGACAGTTGCTGTAAACAGAATTGGAAGACAAAAAGATATTGTGTTAAGAAGTTGAAATACAGCTAACAAAAATAGAAATAAATCAATATTGCAAATCATTTGTAAAATATTTTTTTACTAAGATGTGAGAATACAAATCCAACATAACGAGAAGGAAGGGAAGGGCTCATTTGCAGAAGAAGGGTCTTCATAGAAGCTTGTCAAAAGGAAAAATGATAAAGTCACGAATAAAATCAGATATTTT
The DNA here is from genome assembly GCA_000404065.3 of Pinus taeda. Taxonomy (NCBI): domain Eukaryota; kingdom Viridiplantae; phylum Streptophyta; class Pinopsida; order Pinales; family Pinaceae; genus Pinus; species Pinus taeda. The sequence continues at coordinate 35,816 of APFE031565948.1, forward strand.
TAGTAATGATGTCATAACTACAAAAGTTCAGACATATATATATAGAGAGAGAGAGATCATGCTAAAATCAAGGCACAGAAGCCCAGATCTCTACTTTAAACTTTTAAATGCTTATTATTCCAAACTATTTAAATATGTGAAAAAACATTAAAGTAAGCCTTACAAAAAGATGATATATTCAAAACGTTAGTAGTGAGGAGTACAATAACCAGAAGAAAAGTTTATGAAAGTGTGTGCATCAGAATACTCGTCTTTTCTGATTTTATGAACATACAATCATATTTGCAGAGATAAAACAATTGTATCATATGATTGCAAATGTGGAGATAACAACTTATTATTATTTTTATATATAATTTATTATTTATTTAATATAACCCTTCAATTAATTTTATTTATTTATTATGTTATAATTTGGTAATTACACCTATTATAAAAAGGAAACAAAGAATAAAACACGAATCTAACTATTTCTGAATAAATAAGAATGATCATTTAGTCATAAGAATCATCTGTTATCAGTTTACAACCAACAAAAAAAGACAATCATGAAGGATAGTTCATCTTTACTGAAGAAGGAAGAAGATTGCATAGACAACCATCACAAATAAGCCAACGGAGCTTACAAAAGAAAAAAACGCCAAAGACAATTAAGAACATAATAGGACTTGGTAAATCATTGTGATGGTCCATTAGGTACGGAGCTTTGGACACTTCTTCTTACAACAAAATGTTGTGGGGTATCACATATAATTCAACCATGGGACCTTGCTACTTAAAAGCAGTAGGAGACAGTCAAACGCAAGTACCAAGTATAATGAAGTTGCAACCAACTGCAGGATTCCTTGAAGAATAGTTGCATGCTCAGTTGGTGAAAATCCACGATTGAGTGAAAAGTTAACCAAAAAGAATAGACTCCAAAACACTCCATGACTTGGAAGGGTGTCTGAGATCACTGTAGTGTTCATTAGGTCGGAAGCTGTGGGCATTTCATGTTGCAACAAAATGTTGTGGCTAATCAGATATCTCGGCACATTTTAGTTCTGGATATGAAATGAGAGCATGTAACTTCATATTTACTTCATTGAAGCAGGATAATGTGTAGAAGGGAAGGTTCCGGGACATCATCTTGGGATTGGACATCAATAAAATAATAAAAGCAAAGCAAATCAAGAGCAATAGAAAAGCACAAGTAGGAATAACACCTCCAACAACCATAGTGCAAAAAGAGGCCAAAATCCACATTTGATGGACAGAAGTTTTCCCCTTTAATATATTTATATTAGGAAGAAGATATCTACACATTTTGCAAAATCTACCATGTATGCCTTAAAAGAGTGTATTTTGATGATACTTTGCTCTGAAATTATATATCTATAAGTTCATAAACATTCTTGCATTGAAAATTTATTGATTATGACCCTGTTCACCTTCTTCACAAACCAAACAATCCCCTGCAAGTTATGGACAGCCATGTTCACATTTTTTTATCGACTTACCAGAAATGTAAACCAACACAAATATATTTTTGTGAAAATAATTGTATATTGTATATATAGCTACCTTGAACATGCAGCAATTAAAAAACTAATGTGGTAAAAAACAATATAATAGTTTGAGTTTCAAATCATTATGATACATTCGCAGAGTTTCTCAATATGTGGGGAAATGCAAGATGGTTCCTAGTTAGCCTGTGTCATGGGTTTCATGTATCCACCAAATTGCTATTGTGCTTTCTATCTCTTCACATTCCATATAACTGATTGTCTTTCTGTTCAGGGAAGTCACAGGCCACAAGTAATGAATAGTTGATCACAGCCACAACATTTTTCGTAACACTGATAAACCACTTCCAACAGTTCCCATGGGATTGCCAACCCAATCTTCTACCTTCTAATTTCTACACATTCCACAAAACCAAGTGCCTTGTAATTTTGTGAGGTCATATAACAACAGGTGATGAGAATTTATTGGCATTGCTATATTTTCCACTAGATTGATGAAACTTCCAAGTTCAAAAGTTCCAAGAAAGTGTCTCATTTATGTCATTAAGCATGGAACATGGAATTCCTCCACACAATATTGATAATTTGCATGAAATTCAAGCCTAAAACACCAGCCAACATTTGCTATTCCAATCTTACTAGCATTTATCAATCCCCAATATTTAAAAGTGCAAGAAATAACAAAATCCAAGTACTAAAAATAAACAAGTAATTCAAATGTGCAATACACTAACAAAACTTTTCACACACCTAGTGGACCGTGGTGAGTTAATTAATAAATCATTGGAGTTACAAACAGAGCTCTTGGATCTACACCAAACTGTTGAGCAAAAAGGAGCGTGCAGATAATTTACCTTACCTAGGTAACAATTGGTTGAAATAAAGCCTAGTTAGTATACCACTTGTCCTCTGACTAGTTAGGGTTCAGGAATATTGAAAAAAAAATTCCACAACAAAATTACACCTTATAATAATTGTCTACCGAGGGACATTAATCGGTTAGACAAAAAACATTAATATCTCCAACTGAAGTTCTAAAATGAATAAGTTCTTTACCTTCTCCAATAGATGAATAAAACTGCCTATTATTTTATGTGACAAAATGATTTAGCAGAAACAGTTCATGGGCCAGCCCAAGAATACAATTTTTGCAAGGGAGTTGTTGATGGCTTTTTTCAAAACCCATGCAAATATTTCAAGTTACCTTCTCTAAAACTTCTTCATTTCAAAGATTGAGGGGCTCTCCCTCTGTATCCCGCTCCTTGGTTACACCCCAAGTATCTAGAGATTCTGCAAGTAAGAAGGGAACTATATGAACACGTTGATAAAAAACCTAGAAAGAAGCTCAAAATCATAGAAAAATAAAAAGCCAACACTTTCCATAGACCTAACATCAGTTACATGACAAAGAAGTGTGTGCATCTTACTTGACTTGTGACTCAGCTTAAAATCAGTTACTTGACAGAAGTTTGTAAGACTTACTTGTCTTGTGACTCTATGCAACAACCATGAGTCGCCTTTGGAGCACTGATGCCATGAAGAGGAAGATGGCACACATACCAAACATGAGTGTGATTGGGAAGGAATTGACCTTTCATAAAGAAGAAAAGAAAGAAAAGTTTGAGTGATTTCAAAACTTTTAAATGGTTTCCAAAAAAATCCATAAAACATTCCAAAACAAAAAGTTCCTTAGTTAATAAGACTTGTTAATCCTCGTTTATATACAATACAATGCTCCTGCTCATGACATCCATATTATAAAATGAGATTAGAAGGTCTTGTGGCCTTACATTGTAAAGCACAACACAGACAAATATGTTTAAAGGTATTCGGAAGAAGTTCATAATTGTGCTCCTACACTCTTCAGGAATGTATTGTGATCACATTTTCATAATCGAGGGCCAGAAAATTCCAACACGGGCCTCAAACACACAGAAACCAAGAAGTTGGAGATGCCCTCCTGGTGTAATGCTTCCACCTTTTTCTGTGCTGGGCTCTAAAAGGAACTACTCATAGAAAGCACACAAAATGTCCTCAGATCCACAGTATGCTGATGTTTCATATAAATAAATTCTATCAGAAGACACAAAGGAATAGTAAAGCTAAGATATACAGTAGTTATGAGAGGAAGGAGGAAGGATCCTGCAGCAACAAGGAATACAATCTGCATGTAGCTCTCTGCCTTGCCTGCTTGGCAGGCCAAGAGTCTAGAGGCAAGGGAACTTCTGAGCATTGAAGACAACATAAATGTTGCAAATATGAACCCATGAGGAATATCCTGTTCATTTGGGCTCGGAGCAGGTGTGCAAAGAAATACAAATGTGTACATTGAACCTTCAAATAAGGATTGGATAGCTCCCAGTAATGTAATCTTCTCATATACTCGCCAAAATGAGCAACATAGTTGTCAATACTAAACATAAGGAAAAGCTCTACCATCATCTGCCTATCTGACATATAGTTCAAAGAAGGCAAGATATTTGGAGACAATAGAGTTTAAACACTTACCTGAAGCAATAGACGTGGCAGCACCCTTGAACTAAGTAAGGAGATCCTTATTCTCCGAAGGATCTCCATAGTTCTTTGTCTAGGTGGAGAAGATAATGGCCATCCCTATAGCTAAGAAGTATGTTGCAGCATCAAACAGAGAAACTGGACCAAAGCCTAGAGTGTCAACGAGGGTATTGGCAAACAATCCAGAGAAAATGGCTACAAGACCATTGCCAAGGAATATTGCCTTTGAAAAGGTGAATGATAACCATTGTGGATCAAAACTCCTCTGCAAGAAACAAAAAAACCTCAAGTGACGAGAATATCTTAGCATATGCCTTGCTAATTTTTCTTATATTTCTTTCTACAAAAGGTAAAAATTGTCTTCAGATTTCAGGCCAACTCCAACAACACATTAATGAGAGAGAGAAACTACATGCTATGCAAAATAATTCTATATACACCAGGTCTTTCAGTATTGTTGCATGCACATGATGTAAACATGCAGAAACTACCCCAACTTTCTGTGCAAGATGGATATATTCATTACCTTGAAATGTTCAGCAACAAGCCATGATTCAAAAGCTGAAAATAGAAGAGATGTGGCAATGCCTCCAAGAATATGGCCAATCATCAATATTTTGTACTCAAGAGAATGCTTTGTAATACAACTCAATATATATGTTATGCAGTATGTTATACAAGCCCTCTTTCGACCCCTGAAGATAGAACAACATATTAGAATAGATCTATTTTATTAGTTATTTTTGTTCTCAGTAATTGCCATAATACAAGTGCACAGCTACAAACCATACGGAGTGTTAATATCTTACTGTTTATCAGCTAAAGATTCCACAATCGTGCCAAATAACATAGATGACCAGAAGCCTGCAATGAAGAGTCTTCCAACATCTCCTTTGTCGAAACCATACGTGTTGTAAAGATAGTAAAAGTAGGGTCCTTGTAACCAATCTCCAACTATGTTACAATGAAAAGAGATACCATTAGGCAGAGGAAAGTGTCGGTTTAGTATT
>APFE031565956.1:2189-12841 GCA_000404065.3 Pinus taeda
CTTGAAACATTTGAGGAAGATATTTACAACATGCAGGAAATATGGAATTTCCTTGAACCCTAAAAAATCCTTGTTTGGACTAGAGGAAGGGAAATTATTGGGTCACATTATTTCCAAAGATGGGATCAGAATTGACCCAGATAGAATCCAGGCTATCCAACAAATGCCCCATCCAAGGAATATAAAAGAATTACAAGGCTTTTTGGGGAAAATCAACTTTCTAAGAAGGTTTATCCCAAACCTGGCTGAGCTAAGCAGACTGCTTAACAACATGCTGAAAAAGGATTCCAAAGTTAAATGGACAGTGGAAGCTAAACAAGCTTTTTAAGGCATCAAATTTGCCCTTACCCAAACCCTTGTCCTAACTAACCCTCAGCTTGATAGAGAGTTCATCATATTCTCCATTGCCTCTGAGCACACAATTGCTGCAGTATTACTACAGAAAGATGACCAAGGGAATGAGAAACCCATTGCTTTCTTTAGTAAAGCTCTTAGAGATGCACCCCTCAAGTACCAGATCATGGAAAAGCAAGCATATGCTTTGGTCAAAGCTATTAAGGACTTTAGGATTTATATCCTGTATTTCCATATAATAGCCTATGTGCCAAGCCCAATTGTCAAAGATATTCTCACTCAAGAAAACTTGGAAGGTAGAAGAGGAAAATGGATTGCAAATATTATGGAATTTGACATAGAAATAAAGCCTACAAAACTAATAAAAGGGCAGGGCTTAGCCAAATTAATGTCTGAAACAAATTTCCAAGCCCTAGACATCAACCAACTGGGCAGTGAACCGGAGCTGGCGACTCCAAAGATCAATGTAGCCTTCGAACAATCCCCCTGGTATTCTGATATCTGCTATGTGTTACAAAACCTGTGTGCTCCCCTAGCGCTGTCCAGAACTAAATGTAGGTTCTTGAAAATGAAGGCAAAAAAATTTTGTGTCATGGAAGAAAATCTGTTTTGGAAAAACCATGAGGGCATCTTGCTAAATTGTCTGATTGAAAATGAAGCTAGCAAAATCATGAAGGAGTTTCATTCAGGTGAGTGTGGTGGGCATCTATACTGGAAGTCCACTGTGGACAAAATACTTAGAGCTGGATACTATTGGCCCACTATTTTCTCTGATGTCAAGAAATTCACCACTGCATGTCACAAATGTCAAGTATTTGAAGGAAAGAGACAATTGCTGCCACTACCTAAGGCCTATTGCAACAGAGAGACCATTTCAGCAATGGGGCCTGGATTTCATTGGAGAGATCAATCCCTCATCTTCAGGCCAGCATAGATGGATTCTGACAGCAACAGACTACTTCACAAAGTGGATTGAAGCAATCCCATGCAGACAAGGAAATGACTCCACCATCATACAGTTTCTTGAGACCAATATCCTTGCTAGATTTGGATGCCCTGATAAAATAATAACATAAAATGCTGCTGCTTTCAGATCTAAAAAGATGGTCAGCTTCTGCCACAAATTCCACATTACTTTGGGCCATTCTACTGCATACTACCCCCAAGGAAATGGCCTGGCAGAATCCTGAAACAAAAGCTTGGTAAATATGATCAAGAAGGTGTTGGAGGAAAACAAGAAAAATTGGCATAAGAAGCTTATCAATGCCTTATGGGCAGATAGACTAACAACCAAAAGATCAATTGGGGTTAGCCCATATGAGTTAGTCTATGGATTAGAAGCCAAGTTCCCCTCATCACTAGGGATCCCTGTTATGAAGCTACTCCAAGAAAGTCAAGCCGAGCCTAATGATATGCAAAGGAGAGTGAATCAGATTATATGCTTGCAGCAAACCAGGGACCAAGTTTATAACACAGTCCAAATCTTACAAGAAAAACTAAAAAAGGCTTTTGATAGAAGGACCAAGGCTGAGGATTTTAACATAGGTGACAAAGTTCTCAAATGGGATTCAAGGAGAGAAAACAAAGGAAAGCATGGAAAGTTTGATTCCCTTTGGAGAGGACCATTTCTCATCCAAGCAGTGCAAGGAAATAACACCTACTTTCTTGAAAATCTTGATAAAAATGACTTGGATGAAGGCCCTGTCAATGGCAGGATGCTGAAGCACTATTTTGACTACCTTCCATAGATACAGTATGCCTGCTCTTTTTCATAACTTGCCTGCTATTGTACATAATTTGTTGTATATATATCCTGAATTTGTTGTATATATTGTTATCCCTAAAAACATGTGAATAGGTCCATTTCAAGAAGCATTGCAGATACAAGAAGGGGCTGAACTGCATCATGGATTTTCAATAGCTCAGTCTGCATTTTGAGGAATCCAGGATGAGAAACTCCCAAGTTTTAAAAGTAGTAGCCAAAGGGCCAAGGCATACTGACCTGTTGTTCTTGGTCTTTCAAGGAGCAAAACCATCCCCATGTGGAGCCACTGTTGGTTACCTATACCAATAGGTTTCATATTTCATGATTGGCAAATTCAAGTGCCAAATATGCTCCACTTTGCTGCTACAAAGGTTCCATATTTGCAAAAGAAGACAAGGTGTGTACATGCCTTCAGGCCTATTAAAATTTTGATGGATGACCCAACAGTCTAATCTGGATCATGCCATGTGTTCAATTTTTGTTATAGAATAGAGAAAGAAATCTGTCCAAACTGTTTAATCTTGGCAGATCAGTAGTTAGGCAGAGAAACTAAGGTTCCCAACTGTTTAATCTGGGGCCTTTGAAGAAATAAGGGTACTGCTAGATAAGAAATGAAATGCAAGAAAGCCAATGAAAAAGAAAAGGCACTCAAGGGGTTTGCAAGTCCAAGTGCACCCACCAAGAAGAAATAAAAAATGCTAGGCAAAATAGTTGGGTAGGTAGATGGGGTTGCAGAAATGATGACTCCTCCCAAGATCAACTTTGCTAAGAAAGTACAGGCAAAACAACACAGTGAAGCATGTCTAACTCCCCTCTCTCCCTTTTTTTACCACTCATAACTAACACCCCTGCACCAGGTATGATCATAAGGGGGACTCAAAGCTTTATGGTGGTTCTTATGGCCTTTAGAAGCCACATTTATTGTGTAAAGTTCTTTTCATTTTGATCTACTCTTTACACTAAGTTGTTTTCAAGAAAACTTAGTAGTATTGGTCTTTATTCACATTTCCCCCCCCCATTAACCTCTAACTCTATTATCTAGCTCCCTATACTTCACCTCCCCTATTATTATAACACCATGGTGTATAAACCCTAAACAAGTATAAATATCCCCTCCTTGGCATTATAGCCATAATTTCCACTCCCAGGGCATTGAATTAACATCTGGTTAAGGTCAAGAACCCAAGTCTAACCCCTTGTCTCCATCTGAGCCTATCTACCTAGTCAACTCTCCATTTTTGCCTAAAAACCCTTGGAGAAACCCTTTTGAGCACCCTTATACCACTAAAAGGAAAAAAATATGATGAAACCTACCTTCCCCGCCTTATCCTAAGGTTGGGAGCCAATATGCGCCTTTTTCCATATAAATCCATCAAAACCCGCTTATCCTAAGTTTTACCCTCATATGCCTTATGCGAAAATTTCGCAAAAACCTTTGTTTTTGCCTTTCCTAAATGTCGTCGGTATATTTAAGTTTTGCAAAGGAAACATTGGAAAAACCATTGAAAAACATTTGATAAATTAAAGGGTCCCGCCGGGCGCAGTTACCGACAAAAATGATTATTTTAAGCCGCTCGTTGACTTTATCCGCCGTGCAGCTTGCTGGCCCGATATCCGTTCGATCGCGGCCTTGCCGGATCTACAGCCAACTGGAATTTCGGAGGGGCCCAACGTCCGACCGTTAAAAACTATTGAATTTATCCTCCGTGCAGATTCCCTGCCCGACAGCCGTCAGATCGCGCGCCTGCAATCCAACGGTTCTCGTGGATTTCGGAAGGCCCTCGATGTCCGAGAGATATCGTCCGATATCTGTCAGACGATGATGTCACGCGGGGACACGCGTAGCTCCCAAACTCCATCGGAGCCCCCTCTGACATATTCCTTGCCGTGCAGGATGGGGCCCAATATGACAACACCTGTCCACCCGCATCACCATCCTGCTGTCGCCTACGTCAGCGCCACGACCGCGCACCCTGTCCTCCATTCGTCCACCTGGCCGCCACCTCATCGCCCCCGTGGACCGGTCTAAGGCCGCCACGTCACCTGATGACGTCCTGCTGACGTCATCCGACCCATACCCACTTGCCGACGTCATGCTGACATCACTCAAAAAGCGCGCCAATAAGCCAAAAAAAAAAGCCATATTTTGACGATTTTTCGTGTTTTTTATCAGTTTTTGTAAAAAGCACCTCTGCCTCTCTGCATGCATATTATGACGAATAATTCGCCAGCCAACTCCAGACCACCTACAGAAGTTCAAAGCGCGCACCCAATTGCTGTTTCGTCCCGAGCAACTTGTTAAACAGGTATTTGCCCGTCAACCTCCTTGCAACCTGGTTTATTCACAGTTAATTGTAAAAAATACCCGAACACAGTGCAAGCTTAAGAATTCACCACAAAACCAAACATATCCAGCTCCCCCTCAAAGAATCAACGGTCGAATTGCACTGGCAGAGCCATTTCGCACTAAAATTTTAGGGAAAACCCTTCTCTGTTCGCGCAGTCGTGAACCATAGTACATTACCTGCTCCTAAATTATCAAAGGAAGTTTGCTAAACACGGTGAATAACCTTCACAGAGTGCCAAACAGTATTTCAATTGCTGTGAACCTCTTCTGCAACCCTGCATTCCTCTGAAAATCTTCTTTCTCAGGCAACACGTTCATCAGTTATCAAAAAGCATTCAAGCAAGCATGGATACTCCCAAGGCATCAGTAGCCCTCAATGTTACTCCCCTGAATGCTCCTCAGAGAGAGCTGGAGTGGCAGGATTTGGCAGACCTTGATTACCAAATCTCAGAGGACAGCCCATCCAAATGCAAGTTCCACATTCACCTGTTAAATGAACTCAGAGCCAGACATAGAGATGGAACAGATATTCTAGGCATTTGGGAGTCCTCCCTCCCAATCTTCAAGCTGCCTCAGGTCAACCAGTTCCCTGACCTGATTCACTTATGTGCTGTCTGCTATGACCTCATGCAGAGGGTTGTGCTCAACCCTCAAGGTGCAGTAGTGTTTTATACAACCCCTGAGGCCATCAGGGAAATGCTCCAGTTCAAAACCTAGAAGAAGTTGGTTCCCTTGTCCCTGCTAGACCTGATCAACCAAGGAGCCAAGGTACTGACAGAAGCACAGATCCTAAAGCTGAATCAATTGTTTATCACAAACTCTCACACAGTGCTGCACCCTCCCATTTTTTATGGCTACCTAAATCAGCTGGGTCTGGACCTGGCATACATGAAAAGCTCAGTTTTGGGATACAAATCAATGGAGTTTATTGAGGAAACCGTATTAGTGATGATGACAATGTTTTCCCCCGGTAATACCCCCATTTGCTATGATTATGCTACATATGTCTCAGACAAGATACATGAGCAATTTCTACACTTGTCCAGAGAGAAGGTGTTTAGATACACCTCATACATTTATCATCTCATTTTGTACCACCAACATGAGAAGTTCTCCTTTGAAATCAAGAGAACTGATGCAGCAGGCAACCCTAGGTCAGTGGTATACTGGACCTCAGTCTTCCACATCCTCACATACTCTCCATACACATACTCTGAGTTCATAGACTTATTCATCCATCCAGCTATGTCCCTCTTTGTAACCTCACCCCCTCCAAGACTGTCTTATGAGATGCAGAGGATTCTGCAGCTATCCAGCGCCTACAGTATAGGGGATTGGTACTTCTACCAGCACTTCACTGTGATCAGAATATATGGGTGTGAGCTGCGCCCATACAAATTGCCCAGGTATGTGCCTATGGGACTCTTTGCCTTGGAATATTTCAGGCAATTTGGCAATGCCGATCAGGTGCACTTTGCAGGAAGGGGTAAAAAGGCACATCTCAAAGTGAGAAACCAACTTGGCCACTTTATCCTAAACAAAAGAGAAGGATGGAAAGAGGCAGACAGGATGCTAGAAGGCCTTGGCCTAAAACAAAGCTTCCTTTGGAAGCCTTATGACCCAAATAACTTTATATCCTTGAAAAGGCAGAAATGCAAGCTCTCTAGCTATGAGCATGAGAGCATGATCCACATTCAAAGACATGCCAATCAACCAAAGTGGAGAAGAAACACACTAGAAGAGCCTGTGACTCAAGAAGAGCTAGTTGAAAGAGCTAGAAGGCATTTGTTAAAGATGGCTGACTTAGAATGTCCTTCTCAGGTACTTGCTCTCCCAAAGCCTCAAACAGCAGCAGTTGCTTCATCTTCTGCAACACAGCAGGAGGCAGTGCAAACCACAGGACAGAGCAAAGGCAAGGAAAAGATCATGGAAGAACCACAGGGCCAACAGGATCAACAACAGCAGCCCCAGCAGGAACAGCAACAAGCAGACCAACAGGGTCAGGAAAAGCAAAAAGAAGAGGGCCAGATGGCTACCCAAGAACAAACAGCGCCAGTGGCACCTCCAAGGCAAGACTCTAGGGTTGATTCCTCTGTCCTCCAGACCCCTCAAAGGGAGGACGTTAGCAAAAAGAGAGAAAGGGAGACTCCCCTCACTGAAACAATAGAGAAGAGGCAAAGATTAAATCCCTTCTCAGAGGAGGAAATGCCAAGCATAGAGGCTTCTACCAGCTCCTTGCAACAGGAGCAAGACAGGGCAGCATTGCAAGAAGTGAGCTCCTCAAGGCAGCAGCAGGGAACATAAAACAACAGTTCAAAGATGCCAAAAGAAGGAGTGAGCCAATAAAGATTCGGCTCTACAATCACCTGCTAAACATGGCACCTGTAAACCAACAGAGGCTCATGTCTGCATTTGATGTGCAGGAAGGAAAGATGACAATGAGCCACTTCACTCCAACAGTGCAGCAACCACAAACAACTGCAGACTACATCAGGACCAATCTGGAGGTCCTGTCAAAAGACATCCACTCGATGGATCAGATTGAGCTCCACAAACAGACGGGTGAGATGGTCTATGCCACCTTGGCTGATAAGACCTTAGTCAACTACAGGCTGCAGAATAGCCTGAATAATATTGCAGCACAACTTGAGTTGGAGAAGGCTTCCTCTCAAGCTAAGGATAATAGGATTAAAGCCTTAGAGGAAATAATAATAGAGTTTGGGCATGACCCCAATGATGTTAAGGCTGTACAACAAGTCCTCAAGCTGAGGGATGCTGATATGGCAGCAATAAAGAAGAAATTGAAAATCCCACCAACTCTCCACCCACAAACGGATGAGGTTGCCCAGCAGAGGCAAGAAAAGGATGCATCTTCCTTACTAATGACATTATACAAGGAGCTCATCCAAACACAAGAAAAGCTGCAGGAATGAGAAGCCACATTAGAAGCAGCATTGCAGCAGAAGGAGGCAGGGAAATCCTCACAGCCACCTCCGGGAACAATAAATCTTGAGGAAACCCCTCAAGACACTGCCCCTCCCAGCCAACAAGTGCAGCAAGAAGCTCCAACTACCATAGCACCAACCACCTCAGCACCAACAACAGAGCAGGCTGAAAGCCTGGACATGTAGAAGCTGAGGAAAGAAATACAGGTACTGGAGTCCCAGATGTATGAGCTAAGCCAAGCCCAGGACAGCTTGGCAAAAATAAACTAGAAGTATGACAAATCAAAGAAAAATGTGGATGAGAGGGAAAGGGAGGTAAAGGCCCTAAAAAAGAGGATTTCTGAGCTAGAAAAGGAGCTCACATTAGATAAAGTCACAGAAGAGCTCAAAAGGGTCATCTGGACCACCATTGGCGAATCAATAACAAACTAATGGGAATATATTGAGGCCATATATGAGCAAGTGGCACTCATAGGTAGAGCACGAAAAGAAATGCAGAGGGCAAGGGCATCTCTAGGCAATATGCCTGAGATTGCCCCCAAGATGATAGAAGTGCTAAACTACAGAACAAGTTCCCAGCTGGTAAGAATGGGGATTGGAAACAGGACTGAGACTATCTCCTTAATCAAAAGAGTCCTGACAATGAGAAACCTGATTCAGACCCTGGACAGAAGAATCCAGGATATGCAAGCTGATATCAACAAATTTCAGAACAGGTTTATGGCCTTGCAGGACAGGGGGCTCCCCAGCATATTAGATCCTTCAGGAAAATTACTCTCCCATGAGAAATATGTCAAGAGAGTAAGCAATTTTGCAGCAACACAGATTGCAGAGGCACCTAGTACATCTTCAGAGGCAGGCCCAGTAACAGGGCAAATTCTTTTTGATAGAGTAGATAATTTATTTTTTATTAGAAATGAAATTGCACATCTATTTGATGAGCCCCCTCACTTCTATAAGTATACAGAGGCTGATGAGACCATAGGATCAATTTTGAAACATCAGTTTCCTTCATCAGATACATGGGAGGAATTGATTCAATTACTGTTGAACCAAAGTCAGTAATCGCAGTTTTTTCTTCAACAAACAGTTTGAATCTCATACACAACAGGAGAAAGACACATCAATAGGTATGAAGATAGAGGCTGAGCCAACTTAGCACAGGTACTCATGCCACAACAGCAGTATCAGCAGTCATAGGTGGCAGGGCCGAGAAGACACAGAAAGTTGCAGCTGTACAGCAACGTCATCCAGCAGTTATGCCAAGCGCTCAATCGACTCCGTGAGCCCCAAAGGTCAAAATTGCTCTGACAGGAGTTAAGAGCCTTTATAGCTCATTTAAGATTGTAATAACTTCTCATCTACAAGCCCTGTAAGAGTAAAAGAAGATATTTTCCCTCTCAGATGACTCAATGCCTGAGATATTTTGTAATAGGCTTCTATATATTTCCCCTCGCATTTGTTAGCAGGGGTTGGACTCCGGATGCAAGAAAATCTCTTGATATCTATTCTGTTACTCCTCTATTGTAAAACTTTCAGACAACTAATACAAAGGATGATGGGATTTCCAAAAGCATTGTGTTTCTGATGTCTTGCTGGTGTATGGCTGAAAGTTGCAGGATTCCTGTGTATTCCATGGCTCAATAAGTTTTCTTGTTACTCTCTGTTAAATATATGTTCATTATACTTTCGTATATCTTTCATCTTTCCATGTACTCAATATCTAAGTAGCAAGGAAAAAGAATAGTCTCAGGACTTAATCATTGATTACCCTGAGTTCAATCTAAGCTATTTCATATGTTTTCTTCAGTTATTGTAATGAAAGAGTAATTCTTAAGTGCTACCTTTCACACCATATCATCACAGTAATCTATTTGTTTCAGGAATTCAAGTAATTGCTCCTAAATAATAGACCTCCTTCCCACTACCCAGCTCAGTGAAGAATTCTTAAATTCTCTTTGCTAGTTGTTTCTCATTCCACCCTCGCAATTCAAAGTTTGTTTTATGAAATACATACAGGCCCTGTAATCCCAGTAGCACTTAAGCCAGGATCTCAAGGAAACAACAGCTACAGATCCCATTACCCAATGGATTAGTTTCACCTGCAAAGAACACTCTAAAAGATATCAGAATCATCCTCCCAACCAAACACAAAAACAATCAAACATTTACCTCATACCTAGCCTAAAAACTCCACTAGAACAGTGACAAATCATAAAGAGAGAGCCCTCTCTAATTACAGCTTGGCTAGAAGCTGTAGTCCAAAGATTGGTTAGTAGTTACCCCAGCCGTATTCCCTTGGGAGTCAAAGGGAACAACCTGGGTGTTAACAGGACCAATACCTTGGACCCAATACCTGGGGTCAATACCTCAGACGAAATACCATGGACCACTACCATGGACCAAATACCACAGACCAAAACATAGTTTTCCAACATGTACATGCCTTTCCTTCTGTGAAGGTGCATGTGTACGTTATACACTTATTTTGGTCTTCTAAACCGCGTGTATACACTCCTTTGTCATAGTGAATCTAAGTATACCTCTCTCTAATCATTAATTTTTTGCGATTGACCTGTTGCACTATGATCTATCATCTGAGTGAGTTTCCATCAAGGACAACACCTGTATCATACCTGTATCATAATGCCAACAATCTCCCCCTTTGGACTTGATGGCAGCAACCACACCAAGTCACTCTCTCGCTTTGACATCAAGGGCAGAGGGTGGACCAAGATATTCTCTCCCATGATATACATTCTGTTGTCCATACTCCCCCTGAGTACATATTGAAATCTCTAATTTAGCTCTCCCTTTGTACATGCTGAGATGTACCAATCCATCCATTCTCCCTTTGTATATGCCAAGATGTACCAATTCATCCATGCTCCCCCTGAGCACATGCAGAGTCTGCAAAAATATTTTTCAAAAGAATAACATGACTCTATGTTACACTGAAATTTGTCACCATGACTATCTGCAGTTAATATGGCCCCATCAATAGCCATATTGTCCTCCTTGTCAAGCCCCATACCTCTGCTCTTCATGTCAAAACTTCAAAAAGAGAGAAAGCCACTTAAAAACATGTTTATCTCTGGGTACGCAGGTTCTCTCTACCTTGCCTACGTGTACGCACTCCAAACACAATGTACATGCGTACTTGTACGCTCTGTAAGCCAAAGGTTGGGTGCGTACCCCTGTAAAGGTAAAAAGGCGCGAGTTTCATCTTTAAAAAGTTACT
>APFE031565957.1:1391-60103 GCA_000404065.3 Pinus taeda
TCTTGTAGCAACTTATTCATATTTATCTTCAATTCGTCCATGTCTGTCTTCAAATCTATCTTCAAATAATCCATCTTAGCTTCCACGTCAATCATCTTAGCTTCTACGCCTTTCTTTAAATAGTCCATATTAGCTTCTACACCTTTCTTCAAACCATCCATATTAGCTTCTAAATATTTCTTTAAACCGTCCATCTTAGATTCTTTTCCTTTTTGTGTAAGGGATAGTTGTTGCACTTGGTCTTGTAATTTTGATATATCATGTTGCATTTCTTCTTCTTCTTTATGAGTCATGCTAGAGCTTTCAGGTTCCTTACTAGGTGTTTTCATTTTCTTTCCTTGGGGCATCAATTACCGATAATAATTCTCTACTATGCCCTTCGAATTCCTTCAAAATAAATTTTCAAACCAAGCTTAAGCAAAAATTTAAGAAACTCTACACACCTTTTTTCACTTTGTGGGAGCTCGATATTGCCTCTGATGTATCTCTGTACTTTCCAATCATCTAGCTTTAAATTTGTGACGTGTAGTAGCCCTCTATGTCCTCTTTCTAATGCCACAATTCTGACCCAAATTGGATTCTCCAAGAAAGAGTTATGTGAAATCTCCCACAGTGACTTGATTATAGACTAGTTCAGTAGAGAGAAATTGTACGACGTTCCACGAGTCACTATTTCGACCTTTGGATCTGAAAAATTCATACAAGTAACTACAGTCCGTGCTCTTTCTGTACCTTCTAACGAAATTTCAATCTGATCCCCAGAGAGAAAGTTATGACAATTTTCCCCAAGTCACCTATTTGGAATGTAATTCAAGAGTCTGCAAAAAGACCAACTTCCTCAGATCATATCTCCACAAATATAGCGCGAAATGCTCTGAAATTTGGACCCAAGATTCAGAGTGATTTCTTCTCAGATGGGTTTTTTTTTGTGACTTCTGAAACATCACAGAAAAAAAGTTATAGCGAAAATGCCACGATGACCTGTTTGGAGCAGCGAAACCCTAGAATCCAAAGCTCTGATACCAAATGTTATGAAACCAGCTCAAGAAAAGATAGAAAAGATAGATCAACGCCTTATAATTCAGCCTCTTCGAGGGGGAAACCTCCTTTACATTTACATAAATGAACAATTATTGGATGATTGAAATGACAAAACCTCTTTTCTATATACAGGAGCCTAAGGAGTCACAATATAATCTAGCCGACCTAACAATAATAATATAAAGCCACAAAAATAACAATAGAGGGATTCTATGGGGCACAGTAATAACAATATGGGGGCAATAGGGGCACAAAAATATTAAGAAGGGGTATAACTACAATAGTAATGGGGTAATCACTAGTATTATAGGAACCCAACAGAACCTCATGTTGAATGTTATCCTTTACAGTCCCTATGAAGACATCAATCCTTTGCTTCTCTGGAATATTATTTACCCTTATATTCAATTTTTGAAATTCCTCAATGTGCTCTACCGTTGAACCCTTTTTTTGAGATTTATCAATTGGCTAAAGAAGGTGCTTCTCTTTGTATCCTCATAATGTGCTATCATTTCCTTCGTGAAAATTGACCACGTGACAAGTGGTTTACGATAAGAAATCCCTTCCTACCATAAAAAATGATTTGGTTATAAATATAAAGATGTAATAAATACATTTTGTAAGAGCTGCACGTCATGTAGATCAATGTATTGCTCCATCTACAATATCCAATTTACTATACCCTTGCCATCAAACTTCCTCGTATCACCTTTTCTTGATTTTAAGAGCTCGATATTGAAACAACTATAACTCTATAATTTTGGATCTCCCAGTTCTAAAATTGCGTCCTAAAGTAGCCCTTTGTGTCCTCTTTCCAATGCCACTAGTCTCATCAAAATTGGATTTTCCAAGAAAGAGTTATGCACAATCTCCCAAGATGACCTAATTATATACATTTTTAGAAGAGCGAACTTGTACAAAGTGCCAAGTGTCATTTCTTCGACCTTTGGATCTGACAAAGATATACAAAAAACTGCAGTCCATAGTCTTTTTGTAAATTCTTACAAAATTTCAATCTGATGCTTAGAGAGTCAGTTATGATGGTTTTCCCCAGGTCAATTGTTTGAGATGTAATTCGGGAGCCTGCAGAAACCCTAAATGTCTTTAACTGTATCTCCAAAAATATAGCGAAGAAAGATCCGAAATTTAGGCCCAAGCTTCCCCATGATTTCAGCTCAAATGGGTTCTAGTTTTAGAGTCTGAACCTTCGTAGAAAACACATTATAGTGAAAATTCCATGATGAACTATTTGAGATTGAATTTTAGATCTTGCAAAAACCCTAACTTCCTCAGATCAAATCCCCGAAAATATAGTGAGACAAGATCTTAAATTCTAACCCAAGGTTCAAAACTGTTTCGCCTCAAATGGTTTTTTTTTTATCTTCTGAAATGTCGCAGAAAAAAATCTATAGAAAAAATTCCAAGAAGACCTGTTTGCAGCAGAAAAACCCTAGAATCCAAAGCTATGATACCAAATGTTATGAAACGATCTCACAAAAAGATCGAAAAGAAAGATCAACGCCTTAGATTTTAGCCTCTTCGAGGGGGAAACCTCCTTTACATTGCAAAAATGAACAATTCTTGGATGATTCAAGTGACAAGACCTCATTTCTATATATAGGAGTTTAAGGGGTCATAATATAATCAAAGCTGACATAACAATAATAATTTAAGGGAACAATAATAACAATATGGGGACTACATAGGCACAAAAATATAATAAGGGGGTTGTACTAATAAAAATAAGGGCATACACTAGTAGTATAGGGACCTAACACCCCACTTGGAAAAAGAAAACTACATGAGGAGGGTGTTCTACAAAGAATCAAGTGTCACCATGTTGGAGACGGTGGAGTGGATTCATGGAGTGAATCAGTCGAGGTTGTTGAACCTATTATGGGTGCCCCGCTACCATCACTCCAACATCAACTTAATTGTGATCAAGTAGTTTCTAACCTTGGTGCATGACAACTATTTGTGGCTAAGCACGTCGATCCCTATCACTGACATGCTAATCCATCGCATCATGTTGTTGCCACACTCAGGGTTGAATCTGACCATGGAGTTTGGTGGAAAGACGAGCGAGCATGACCTCACAAGGAAAATGAAGGAAAAATTCAAGCTCGAGAAGAAGCCGTGGGGGTACTCTATTACCTCAGTAAAAAAACCTTGTAGTAAATATTGCCACACAGATCCTTGTGGACAAAGTTATGAGAAAATGTTGCGGGGAAGAGGTTAGGTGCCAATGATTTCCTTGGTTTCCCAGTGTGCGGAGGGAGTGTAGTTTAACTGGGCACACTACCTTTGTAGTGAGTTCCTCGTGAAATGTTGAGAAGCACAATATGAGAGTAAAACATTCCACTATTCATGGTTATTTCTCTCCATTGTTCTCATCACTTGGTATCTACAAAAGGACACTCAGTTTCCTCCTGCGGATAAGGATTTGCAAGATGTTGCACAGTTTTCCTCCCTCTGCGCAACAGAGGACGAGGTGGGTGTCACGGAGACCAAAGTCTTCTGGGTGCTGCTGGAGGCGAGCATTCACATGGCCATCAACCAAAAGCCATGGTTTTCACCAACCATGTTTGAACATCTTTCAGAGTACACGAAGTTTAAAGCCGACTTCCACCACATATACATCCGGGCGCAGAAGGATCCGCAACAAAAATGGTTTGAACTACCTTACCTCACTACATAAGATGTTATTCAGGAGGTCATCAAGCGTTAGCTGATAGATTGGCATACTCCATCTGATTTGGCTATGGAAACCAGTAAATCCACAGACAATAAAAGGAAGTAAACAGCCAAGCAGAAGGTTTAACAGTTGGCTGAGAAGTGGAGAAAAGAGGTTGATGAAAAAAGAGCGTGACTCTGAGCGCAATGGTAAGTATCCTTCACCCCAAAAAAAAGGAGGGGGAATAGTCAAAGCAAGCGACGGTGGTCAGGAGAGGCAGAGCACTCCCTTTCAAATCAAACGGTATAGGAACCAAGGAAAGGAAGGGCCACAAAAGAGATCAAAAGCGACCAAGTCGTCGCTGGACCCAATCACTCTGATAGATGGTGACCTTGATGAGATTGGAGACAAGGTGCACGATACCACCGCAAAACTGCTACAAAAGTTCAAACAACAACAACAACAGGCACTAAGCACCATTCATAAGGATCTATAAAAGTTGTAGATTCAAGCAAATAGGATCCTGGTAGGGGTAGCGCAGATCAATGCTGCATCAACAAGTTTGGCACTAGGGACCACTCAGGCAATAGAGATGGTTCGATCACTGGATCTCCAAGTATTTGCACTGCCCGATGGATCCTTGAGCATGGAGACAATCGATGACAATGTCATAGTGAGTTCTTTGAAGAACATCAGTCTCAACCTAGCTGTGCTCCTGAATGAGTATCTTCACACGTTGTAGGAAGGCGTACTAGTAGAGTTTATATCTCAAGAGTAGCACGTGCTTAGCCTCATCAGTCAGTATCGGGTGAACAATGAACATACGTCCATTGAGAAGATAGAGGTGCTGAAGGCCAAGGACACAATCAAGGCACAAAGCGCTGAACTGATGGCTGTAGTGGTAGAGGCATGTAGAACGGTGCCAGAGTTGCATATCCTGGAAGACGCATCGTTGGAGCAAAGATCAGAGAGCTGGCTACGGGCGTGTGCAATTCCAAGATGGAAGTGGCTAGAGTTCAGTTTGATTTGAACCTAAAGATCACAAAATTGGAGTTGAAGTCACAACCTTCAACCCCGCCATAGGTAAGGGAGCAACATGAAGCTGTTGTGAAAGATGGAGTCACGTCAATAGTTGTCACGGTCGCAGACTGCACCGCACTGTTTGAGCAAGCCATGGAGGTAGTAATGACTCTGTAGGAATATCACAACCTACAGAGATTGAATACAGAGGTCTGTGAGCTCCAACAACAATATGATGAAGTGAGGGAAATGGTGCACACTGTTGCTAAAGTACAACTCCTTGCCAAGCTATAGGAGGCAAAGCAGTTGCTTACACAACTGGAAGCAGTGCAGAAGAAGGAGGCAGTCCTCAAGGAGATATTAGGGCCTTAGTTAGATGAGGCTTACATTTTCTTTGCCAACATTCGGGATAAATTGGAGAACTTGTAGAATACAAAACAGGAAATCAAGCAAGATAGTGTAGGACCAACCACATAGCAGCTGGTAGAGAAGATCAAGCAAGCAATCACGCAGAGCACGACTAAAGTAGCAATTGCAC
The DNA here is from genome assembly GCA_000404065.3 of Pinus taeda. NCBI lineage: Eukaryota > Viridiplantae > Streptophyta > Pinopsida > Pinales > Pinaceae > Pinus > Pinus taeda. The sequence continues at coordinate 6,665 of APFE031565957.1, forward strand.
AAGTGGAGATAGGGGATCTTCACTGTAAGATCTTCGTGCTAGCAGAGTGACTTGAGGGCGAGTCACAATATTTGTGTTGGGGGCCTCTTGGGATGGGGTCCCCTAGGGTCAATTTTGGGGCAACAACCCAAGTTTTGTTGTATAACAATGTAAATTCTTTGTAAATTGTGGTCGTGGAACATGTATATAGTTAAAGAGTAATAAAGGGTTTTACCCTTCTTTATGTAAGTTGAGTCGGCTGTTTGATGATCTGCCCATGGGCTGCGAACCATGGGATTGTATAAATAAGTGTGTCTTAGGGTGTCTAACATAGGGTAATGAAGTTTTTCTATGGGAGAAGTCTAGAGAGTTAGTGTATAAGAGTAGGAAGAAATGCTCGATAACTGTGTGTGTAGAGGCCTAGAGTAGAGTTCGCAGCTGAGTGCATGGACCCCTACAACTGAGTGTGTAGGGAAGTCTTGAGTTTGTAAGATAAACCAAGTATTAATAAAGAAGATTATTGCAGAAATTCCCGTGTTTATCTCTTTACTTTTGTTTTATATGAATGTGCTTATGCTGTGATGAATGATGGGTTTATAAAATAATGATGTATTGATGCATGAATTTACATAATTTATGTTGTTACTTGAATGCAATTAATATTAACTATTTATGTGAAGATTATCTTGTTGTATGTTAAAGTTATCGAACACTTAAGTTGATATAAGTAATTACTATGATAGGATTAATCTCTGATGCGCGTAAGTAGTTGACTCGTTTATTTAGGGTCCGCGAAAGACAGTTGTAGACCTTCGTGAAGGTCTAGAGGTAGACTAAAGAAGTGATATTGATAATCCATAAAGGTTTATTGATCTACGCAAAGGAAAATTTAGGGCACAAATGAAATCATGATGATCTCAGGGTGTGGAAACTTGGTTCTACCATCCCCCCATACTGCTCTGGGTGAGACTTCAGTTCGTGCTCAGTGGATTGATGCTGAAAGGGCCAATAGTGTAGGGATTTGTTTGGAAAAATTAACTCTGAACTTGGGTCAAGAACCACTAAGCCAACACTATATCTACTACACCATGTACATAAAATACAAAATAAACATGTACACACACTAAAAACACACTAGACCACATGCACACAACATCATAGGTGCAACAAGTAAAACATAGATGACATATACATATCATACCTGCCAAAACCTCAAGGAAACCTTATCTCTTCATACCTGGTATCAGGAGGATCTTCCTTCTCTTCCACAAGAACAAAACATCTGGGCTACCTGGAACCTCCAGTGGAATCAGGCTCTCACCGCCAAAGGACCCATTCCTCAGATGGGTTGTTCACCTGAGATGTGGATTCCCCCACCCAAGAACATGTTTTAGCTAAAATTTGATGGGGCCTCGAAAGGTAATCCTAGAAACTCAGGATTTGGAAGGATCTTTAGAGACTGGAAGGGCACTCCTCTGCTAACCTTTTTAAGATCCAAGGGATGGGACACCAATAACTCGGCGGAATTGGAAGGCCTGTGGCAAGGGCTCATCCTAGCTTAGAGTCAAGGATTTTTTCCTCTAATCATCGAAGGTGATTCCCAAATCATCATAAATATGGTCTTAAAAATTTTGCAAGGCACTCCCTCAAGCAAAGTAAGCAACAACTGTAGAATGGTGAAGAGGTTGGAGCTAATCGAATTCTGGCTCATCCATAACAGGGCGATCACTCTAAAGCATATCCGACGGGAAGGAAACAAAGTGGCAGACCTTCTAGCCAACATAGGAGTGGATTGTGGGGTGGTTCACACAGGCTCTATTTCTGGGATAGCTTCTACAACCCAAATTCTGGACTTCCAAAATATTGTGAAGAAGGAAATGAAGAAGGAAGAAGAAGAACCCTCAAATGCGGGTGAACCAATTCAAAGTTAATGTCGTTATTAATGGTAGCAGGCGTTTTGTCCTGTCGTTCGCTACTTAGAGCCACTATCCAGGCCGACGTTAGGATCAAGAAAACTCATCCCACGCGAACTCAAATCCAAGGGAAGGAGGAATTAATGGTCTTCCACGGCAATCACAAGGCTCGAACAATTACAATAATGAATTCCTCGGCCTTTCTCCTCAAGCTCTGCTATCTGGTTTACTGCTTCTGCCAGTCCCTTTTGGCATCTTTCCACAGAAGATTCAACTTAGGTATCAAAGCTCGGCTCCTTCTTGCTCTGGTGATTGCTATCCAGAGTTTTTACTCACCTAGTTTGTTTGGGCATGAGACTCTAGTTCGCTTTCTCCCCTGTTGTCTGTCTTCTCGAAGCTACCACTTGCTTAGGTATCATCCTCTCTTGCTGTTGGGCGATGGTAAGGCACAGGATGAGGAGCCGTCAAGGCAGAATTCACGGAGGACGTAGGCGTTCTTAGGCTACAGAAGCTATTGCTCAGTTAACTCCTCCTTCAAGCCCTTCCCACAGGCGTCTTCCATATCACACATTTCAGAATTATCATTTCAGGTTTCAAAGCAATTTACTCAGGCCCATCATATCTGCAAACATTTCCATTATTATTTTGAAGGAGGAGTCTCAGCCTCCTACTTCAGCTCACACTGGGGCAGAATCTTCTCAGGGAGGTCTCAGATTCATGGGTTTCTAGGGTGTCGAGCCACAGCGGAATGAGAGCGGTCAGGCCCACTCGCAGAATGAAGGGAAAGCGACAGACATGGATTTGGGTAATGATTTAGCTCCAGGAGGTAGCCCCCATGGAGCTTCGGCTTTGATAGCTATTGAAGTTAATTCAGGTAGCCCTCTTCAGACTTCGATTCCTCTTGGTGGTCATAGGTAGGATGTTGTAGTCAAGCATGACGATTTCGGTTATGGCAATGCTTGTCAGGTGGTGGAGGAGCCATTGAACCAGGACAAGGTCATGTGACATCTCCTGATTCTAGTGAATGTCTTCTCTGATTTCTTTTTGGCTCTTATTCTCCTATTCCTCGTCTCTCTGGTTCTATTTAGGTGAACAGGCAGTCTGTATCTTTGGTTTTGTCTGGGTTAATGTGGGTTGGCTTTTTGAGGATCTTTGCTATTTTGTTCAAGATCCTATGTCTGGTTTTGTGAACACTATAAATGCTTCCCAATCATGGGACAATTCTGTAAGGGTGAGAGCATGCTACTCTTCTTTGTCGAGGCCTCGTCCTCCTTGTAAATTTACTGTTACTCCTTAATAGATTTAGTATTTACTGAGAAAAAAAAAACAGTCATACCACACATCCAAAAACACATTGATTCTTTACCAAGCAACCTTGCTTCTAGTGTCTTTCCATGCTTGTCCCAACATGTCGCAGACCACCCTGCTTTCTCTTTACTGATGTATCCCTCGATATAACTTGTCCATAACATAAGCATAGGCATAATACAAGCATACAATATAAATTCATATTCATGTGATACTAAACTCATGTGTTTCAATGACTACTCTTCCACTTGATTCCTCATAAACTAGGAACCTCTTTATATCATTCACCTTCACAAGAAATCATTCCTCCACAAGAATGATCCATGACAACCTATCAGATAGTAACATAGATACATGGACACACACATACATATACATAAATATTAGCATAAAATAATTAAGATCATGTCAGACAATGATCTACATACATACATACATGTATACATATAAACATCAACATAATCATGATGACAACATAAATAATATATATCAAGGTCAAGGTTACAATAATTTCCTTTATTCATGCACAACATTGAGAATAATCATTCCCAATCATAGCTAAGGCATCTGACACCCTAGATCCATTTACTTTGCCTTTTTTAGTTACCTTTCTCATGAATATACTACCACTGCCCATTTACACCAATGGACCCAACTAGTCCAACTGATTGTCATAATCTTACCTTCTACTGCGCTTACTCATACACTGAGCTTCATTTGAGTATTACATTACCTTTTGGGTACCACACAACTCTCCCCGAGCTCCATTAAATTTCCTCCTTTCCCAACCAATTCCCAAGACTCAAAACATAAAAGGCAAGCCAAGAAATAAACGAGTATCATGAAAACCAATAATATGACACCAAAACCAAAGTGGCATGATCATGCACTAGACATAGAAAAATTAAAAATCAAGCTCAACAAGTCACAAAATACCAAAAGAACAAGACTAGAAATGGACACCATGGCTTAATCCCATCGTTCCCAAGGAAACTCAAGTAGCGCCTCCTTCAAGGTTTCATGGCAACCTCTCTTTCCATGCAACTCCCTACATCATACTGCCATCAACACATAGTTGTCAGTGCATAAATATAAATAAAATAAATTGGTTACCTTACCTTGTTGTTCTAAGCACGTTGCTTTCAACTAAACACATCCATTCCATCTATCAAGGGACTCCAATCCTTTGACAAGTCTACCTATAACTAAAGACTAGCTAATGTTCCTCTCAAGTACATTTTCATGAATCTAGCACATATCCACATAATGTCATACAATTCGAGGTTAAGAAGACTTTCGGTGTGTGAGGCACTCATTCATTTGGAATTAGGGTTTCCAAACATAGCTAAGGAATTCTTGTCCAATTCCTTTATTTTACCCTTTTTCCTTGCCACAATTGAGGCTTACTATGAAATGCCACATCACCTAAATGTTAGTTATATAGACACATCAAGTGTTACCTTGTCATGCTAATACCTAACATGTTACCCTGTAACTAATCACACATGTCAACCACATGTTCCAAGTATCAATACAATCATATTTATATATTTAAGATCAACCTTTTCCAAGACTAACAATCATGTCATAATTCATAGTCAACTCATAGTCCTTAGACACAATGCTACAACTATCACCTACTATACAGAAGTACATATCAACTGTCTCAACACATATTTGTTAGTACGATCCTCTTAAAACAAGATCATTGGAACACATGCTCATATTATGCAATTCATCAAACATTCAACCAACTTGCAAACATAACATGTTAAATGAATCAACCAAATGATGTAATAGACACCAAACATTCGAACACCAAATATATGGCATAATCAAACAATCAAGCACCAAATATACCACATAACAGAACTCATACCTTAGTGTATTTAAGGGTAGGCTAAAAATCAATCTAGGTTAGCACGATACAACTTCACAGCATATCAACTCAAACCTAAATCATGATATACATAGTAGTAACGAACTAACATGTTCACATCATAAGCTCATAAGCATTTGTCGTTCATGCATAACCATCACATATGTATGACCAATATATATTAGTACAACACCATATCACAAATATGTCAGCTCATACCTGAATATTGCAACCATAAGCATCTGCATAGGTCAAACAAGGTTAACACAATACATATAACATAAAGATATTTAATTCAATGAACATAACCATCATGCATATGACCAATCCAAATTATAACATCAAGATATCAATGAAATAACCCTAATTATCAAGTTAACTAACATATAACAAAAATCAGTTAACATATAACATGCTCATCAACAACATATGACCTAATCATCAAGCTAACTATCATATAACGACAACAAGTTAATCTATTAATAGCATACTCATCAACATGATCATCAAGTTGTCTGACATAAAACAAAAATAGCAATGTATACATCCACAAGTTACTACCATTATTGACTATCTAACACATGTGCATATAACTACCCTAACCAACTAAAATCTATCATGAATGTAACCATAACATCAAAAGACATTTACATAAACCTAATGCATATGACAATCCTTAACTTACATACCTATAGGTCCAACATCCAAAACTGTATGACTACATTCCCTTGCCTAAAGGTCCAATGCTACAACTTCAGTTTGATAATCTTCATCTTTTGCTCTATCTCAGTCAACACGTTAGCATCATAACAACCAATAACATCATGATGACCCAAATTACATAAAATGACTTCACAATGCATGCTTGACCTACCTTTCATGCATAACTATAACCAAAACTATACATGCATAACAACTGGATATAAACATATAACACATGAGTACAAAACCATATACACACTAGTCTAGCTAGATTCAAGTCATCAATGCATGTCCATATCAACTGCACAAACCATGACTTCATGCATGACAACAACAACCACATCACATGCACTTGATAATATGTGAAAAATGATGTGCAATCAATGCATAATCAACCTTACACACATGAAGACATAGCCCATGACAACACTTTCAACCTTCTCATGGCGACATAACTACAACCATTATCAACACGATGAAAGTGGAACAAGTACATGGAATATATGTATAAGGAACACATATACACCCAACATGAAAGCATGATCAATGCACAGCCCAAGGAGAGCACAACCATTCTCTGATACCACACTCTAACAACCTCCTCTCACATCTACCCAAGCAACCGGTTAGTTGGGGTAAACATGTGATAAGAGGCCACTATGATATGATTCAACCTCCTAAGTCACATTAAGGAAGTGGAACCAATGGAAACACACCATACATACATCCAACATCACCAACAAAACCCTTAGAGGACACGTCAACCACTATGATAGCCTGCCCCTGGGTCCCAATGTTGGTTTAGGTCTCTTGGGACATAGTCGCTCTCATGCTATGGGAAAGGGAGTGACCAACGACCTAAAGTCGCTCTCACAAGCTTGCCTACTAGAGACTATGGACCAAAATTGTCATTGTTTTGCAATGACCCCAGGATTTAAGTCACTTTCTCAGGCTTAGAGCCCAAGACATTACCTAGAACTGTTCCATCTCTTCAAATTTGTAAATTAACATGGAAATGAAAGTACTAAAGAAAATACGTGTTCAAAACCTTGACTATATCCCTACTAGCCATGACAAGAATTTCGTCAAACATATCATCAACATGTAATCTATAGGTGTAAATAACATAATTAAGTGTAGGGATCTCATACTTATCTGAGAATCACTATGAACCATTGTCCCTTATGACATTTTTTGCATTATCATTCATTAGGTCATAGACACATTATTCATTCACATACAAGTAAAAACGTGTTGAAACCCATACGTAAATGTTGTCTAAAATGTGCATATAACCATCATAATAGGGACATAAATACAATAGACATGTCAGCCATCAAATCCATAAATACATTAGTACATTTACACATGGAAATCAAGGGAAAGGATTTTTCATTAATGAATAAAATGAACCAACCAGAGATGGGACTACGACATTCCACCCACCTGTAGAATGGTTGAGCCAAATATCTCTTTAGCCATTCATCCCTGTGCCATATTCCAACCATGAATGTGGGATCTCATAGAATGCATCAAGAAGAACTCATCTAGGGCTTCTAGAGTCCATCCACCTCAACCCATCAAATAGTGATTCCACCTCACGGTTGGACATCACAAAACCATCATCAAAGTGGTCTCCATCCAAGCCTTCCAAGGTGTTGGAGAGGTAAATCCCCTCTACGGATAGAGGCGATCCCTACTAGCCCAACAGGGGTCTAGCAACAATCAAACAATGCTACACTGCAGGTTCCTAGTTGTAATTAACAAGTGGGTAAAAGAAACCTACTTGAATTCCAACGCTATGTTTGTCGAAGAGATGATCCTCTCGCTCCTTCGCTCCAGCCGATCACGATTCTCCGCTATCCTTGCGGACGAACACCTGCACAAGCAAAAGGGAGCAAACAAGAGCGTAAAATCTACTAACAACAACCATGTATCAGTCAGGAAGGATACAATTTACATCAATCATTCATTGGACAAATGGAAATGGAACCATAAGAGTAGTCATCTATCTTTATTAACAGAAAATAGAGTAAGGTACAACCGGAGTCCTGACGTTGAGTCCTTCTCTAGAGGGTCTAGCCAGCATGTCTTCCAAGCATTCACCTTTGAAGCAATCTCCCAAGTCAAAGAGGTCTCTCTCTCATATACAAGGCAACAAGCTCATGACCTCCTCAAGCTCAAAGCAATCCTCACACAACACACCAAATGCCTACAAAGAGCAGCACTAATGCACTAAGAATTCCTCAATCAAAGTCTATATGTTCCAAACTAGCTGCTCATGGGCCATGGAGGAGGCTTATAAAGGAGAAGGAGTCTCCATGAGCTTTCCCCCAAGATAAGTGGATGGTCAGTCGAACAGACATGCCAGAGAAAGGATGGCGACCTCAACAATGCTAACAACCAAGTCTGGAGGGATCTGGAAGGCTGGTTGTTAGAACAACTTTACCCAAATAGGATCAGCGCGGGTGAGACACTGAGCTGACGCGCTGACATCGCAGATCAACTACAGAGGAGGTCCGGTCAGCGCTCAACAGGACAAATGGAGGGTGCGTTGTTCGTAAAATGGGACCAGCGTAGAGAAGACGTGTGCTTCCGTGCTAGCAGCGCATCAGGTACACTGGCCTCCGCCTGTCAGCGCGGTTATTTGATTAACAGATGCGATGATTCATTTAACTTAGGCAAAGAGGGTTTTTTAGCCATTTTGAGGAGCATGAGCATAGGTGAATGTGTTTTCACAACACAGTAGGGAGACTGACATGATGGCAGTGACATTTTACTGTGTAACACAAGGCTTACAGAGAGTTTGTTCCAACCAAGCCTTCCACGACTAGTAACTAAACCCATAACTACCATCGAGCTTCCAGATATTTTGTCCAACCAAGGCTTCTAGGACTAGTAACTCAACCCACCAAGGGCTTCCAGAGAATTTTTTAACCAAGGCTTCCAAGACTAGTAACTCAACCCAAGCTAAGGAATGATGAGAACTAACCAAAAAAAATTCATGAAAGTAAACCCGCAATCACCATGGCTATCTAGGAAATGGCAAGGTTGGGCAAACCACTTTCGATCTAAGAAATCCTCCATACCAATGAAAGATCACAACCAAGAAACCACATGCATGTTCCTTGCATGCCAAAACTAGTGAAGAAATCATACATGCAACTCGGTACCTGCAAGAAAATGTGATGTAGTTGTTGATGCCAATGCCTTCTTGTGCCTTCCTGCTCTTCCTCTTCCTTCTATATCCAAGAATCCAAGTATGCCATACCCTCCAAGAGTGCTCCAAGAAAAATATAAGTATCCAAGAGTATGAGAGAGAGAGAGAGAATAGAAGAGAACTCCAACACTGAACTGACCAAATCTTACACTGAGCAACTTGCCAACTAATCCTCAGAAGCCTTTTTATGAATCATGCCTCTAATTTCTTCATTTTCCATTATTTTCCTTCATTTTACTCCTCACATGCAACTTGTGACCTTTCACTTCCCTTTTCTCCTAATTTCCATTATTTTCATAAATAAATATGCCAAAAATTCCTTTTTTCCTTAGCCATTGCATTTGCTAATTTTCTTAGCCATAAACAGCGAAATGAACACCCACTAGGATGTCCTGCCCATAATTAATCTTGGAATACCTGTCCCATCAACCATGGTATTTATATAATTTTACATGGAATTTTCACCAAGGCCATTACAACACCTAACTGACAACTAACTGACAATGAGATTAATATCTCAACATCTCCTCCTAATATCAACTATTACATGTAGAGACACTTACAATGCCAATTTTTTCTCTTTGAAATTCAAATACATACTTTTCGCAATGGCTTCATTGACCAGCTCACGGATAAAATGAAAATGGGTGTCAATGTGCTTTCTCTTTTTTTGGAAAACATGATTTTTTGATAAATAAATTGTTGAACTGTTGTCATAGTATATTGGAGTTGGCTCCTTCTAAATATTTAATATATATGTCAATAATCTTCTCAACCACACAACTTGACAAGATGATGAATTTTCCGCTACGTATTCTTCCTCGCAAAAAGATATTGAAATGATTGATTGTTTCTTGGATGCCCATGAAATCAGATTGGTTCCAAGATGAAAATCATACCCTAAGGTGCTTTCACAATCATCTAAACTCCCTACATAATCATTGTTTGTATAACCTGAAAGGGAACAATTTTCAAAATGTGTATAGAACAAACCATATTCTATTGTCCCTACAATATACCTTCAGATCCCTTTTGCAACCTGCCAATGATAAATCTTAGGTGACTACATAAACTAGGAGATAAAACTTGTTGCAAACATAATATAAGGTCTCGTTGAAGTTAGATATAACAAGCTACCAACTAGACTTTTATACAGTGTGGAATCAACTAGTGATTCTACATCTTGTTTTCTCAATTTTGTGCCTTGATAAATTCATGTATTTTCAAGGTTGGAATTGGTCATTCTTAACTTTTGGATGATATCAATGGCATATTTTTGTTGACCAATAAAAATTCCATTAATAGATTGGTGAATTTCAGTGCCTAAGAAGTATTCCATGACTCCTAGATCTATCATATCAAACTCTATTTGCATTGCTTCTTTGAAATCTTCTAACATCATATTTCCTGTATAAAGAAGATCATTTACATAAAGGCATACAATAATCATTTTACCTTCATGCATTTTGGTATACAAAGTTGGTTCATGAGTGCTTCTGCAAAAACCACTTTGTATACCTTATGCTCTTGTCCTGGAACTTGAAACTAGGAGGCTATTATATATAAACTTCTTCCTGCAATATACCATATAGGAAAGCAAATTTGACATCAAGATGATAGAGTTTCCATTTGTGTTGAGATTTGTGGACAAAATGGTTCTGACAATGTCTAACCTTGCTACTGGAGCAAAGGTTTCACCATAGTAGACACCAAACTATTGTTAGAATCCTTTGGAAACTAGCCTTTCCTAATGTTTCTCAATCTCTCCTTTCTCATTTAACTTGGTCTTATATACCCATTTTACACCAATTTTGGTTTTGTCTCTTGGGAGATCAGCTGATTGCCAAGTCTGATTCTTCTCTATGGCAGTAATTTCTTGGTTCATTGCATCCACACAATGTTTTCTTTAACTGCTTCTTCAAAATGATTTGGTTGAGATGAAAGAAATGAAAACATATTTTGCTGGTCAAAATCATGCTTCTCCTCATATATTTCTCTTATTCTTCTTATTTTATTATTGTCTTCTAAAGATGTTGAATCAATGGTGGATTCACTCCTTGAAGATGTACCATTTCCAGAATGGTATGGTTCTTATTTAACTTGGAATCTTGGTGGTTGTGGGGGATAAAAAGACTGACTTGAAGCTTCATCAGCATGATCAGACCAAGATTTATTTTCAAAAAAATTACATCTCTTCTTAAAACAAACTTCTTTGTAACTGGATTATAAAGTTTGTAGGCTTTTGACTGCTCACTATAGCCTATGAAAATATGTCTTTCACTCCTGTCATCAAGCTTCTTTCTTAGCTTCTCAGGAACATGTGAAAATTCTACTAATTCAAAAATTCTAAAGTGAGATACATTTACCTTTTTACTATCCCATGCTTCTTCACGTACTGTATCTTGGAGATTGGTTGTTGGAGATTTGTTGAGAACATACACTGTTGTCGAAACTGCTTCATCCCAATAATTGTTTGACAACGTCTTCTCACGAAGCATCCATCTGGCCATGTTCATGTTTACCTGATTTTTCCTTTCTACTACTCCATTCTGTTGTGGAGTATATCTTGCTATGTTCTGCATTGTGATTTCTTGTTGTTGACAAAATGCTTTGAAGTGATTGGAGTTGTACTCTCCTCCTATGTTAGATCTGAGTACTTTCAAAGGATTTTCACTATGCTTTTCAGCTTTTTCTTTGAATTCTTTGAACCTTGAGAATGTATCTCATTTTTTTTTGAGAAAATACACCCATGTATTCTTGCTATAATCATCAATGAATGTCATAAAATAAATACTACCACCAATGTTAGGTAAACTTGATTCGAGATAGAGTCAAAAGTTGAGTAGGTTAAACATTGATGGTTTTGGGGCACATGGTATTGTGCACCCATGGTATTCTTCCCATGGTATTATATGTAATGGAGCCTATAAATGGCTAGAAGGACTTCATTGTAATGCAAGGGCGTGGAGGTGAGCTGTGAAGGCTCTCTTGGCCAGATTGGCCAGGGTTTTGGCCAGGATAATGAAATTTCATTATGATCGGGTTTTTCCCCAGATTTGGGGTTTTCCGAGATAAACATGTGTGTTTATGTGTTTATGGTTGTCGCTGGTTATTTTTATATTTGTTTCTCTCAATAATTCTCCGTAATTAAGTTGTGTTCTTGGGTAAATTTCTTAACAATTGGTATCAGAGCCAAAGGTTGTGTATTGGCTTCAGAAAAATGCTTTTGTTGCTAAGGGTTATTTAGCCTGGTAGACATATAAAGGATTGATGCATAGTTTGTTCGCAAATCTAATCTAAATGTAGCCAAAACAAGGTTCTACAAAGGAAGATAGATGAAGGTGAGGAAGCTGCAATCTGTAGCGGCCATGAAAGAGTTGTTGTAGGCAAAGAGACTGGAGGTAGAGGATTAGGAGGAGGAGGAGTAGTTATTGTTATGGGATCAATAGAGAGAGCTTGGAGCAGATCTGTGTCTCGGCGAGGTCGTAAGCGAGAAAGGTCAAATGGCATGGAAGAGAATGCTGATGCCATGGATATAGATCAACCAAACAAGAAGCATCGCATGTTATCACGCTCCAGATCTAGATCAAGGCCTCCTGGTGAAGTCACCCCATGTGAGGGTTTCAAGGATTCATCTCAAAATTTAAAGGCAGCTAAACTTGGCAAGAAGGTAGCAAAGAAATAAAACAAGGATGCCCGCAATTGAGAGAAGATGGGTCAGAATAGCAGCAACAATAAACAAAAATAAATAAATTAATTAATTAATGAAGTCAAAATTATTGCATGTAAATGCGCATACTACTGTAAGACCTGGTAAGGCATGTGTACCCCTGGGTAATCATTGGTAAAGTCTGGGTTAGACCTAGGTGATAGGGGGGATGTCGGGTTAACAATACCCCGGGTAAAAACTCTGAGGGGGGTAAGAGCTAGAGTGGAGCGGGATTGTCTCACTTAGCAGGTTTGGCTAAAGTTAGCCAAGGAACCCAGTCAAGTTTAAGGGGGTATACGACTAAAGTCCCACATTGACTAGAAGTGGGGAGGATCATGGGTATATAAGGATGGAAAAATATCTCCATTGGTATGAGGCCTTTTGGGGTAAAGCCCAAAAACAAATCCATGAGGGCTTAGGCCCAAAGTAGACAATATCATACCATTGTGGAGATATGTGCTGTCCAGAGTCCTCACAACCAATAGACTGTGTCTACATTGGGCCACATATTTCTGTATGGACAAGATCTAAAGTCTCTTTTGCTCTAGAGGAAGATGTGGGAAAGTTGTCTCTTTTATGCTTGGAAAGAAAATAAATTTCACAAGTACAATCTTTCTCATTCATAGTAGGTAGACCAATGACGATTGACTGTTTCTAAAGATGACTTAGACTCTTGAATGATATGTGGCCATATATAGAATGCCATAGTTGAGATTCATCTATTCTTGACACATTGTGAACAAAAGATTGTGAGAGATTTCAACTTATAAGATTCAAAGTAAACACAATATTCTTGGTTTTTTGAACCTTCTCTATCAGTATTCTAGTGGGAGGTTTGTAATAGATATAACACGTGTTCCCTTCAAATATTACATCATAACCATGTTCCATCAATTGTCCTACACTAATGAGGTTATGCTTCAGATTTGGAACATAATAAACATTAGGAATGTATTTTTGCTGATTATATTTAAGAAGAATAGGAACAATACCTTTTCCTTCATATTTAATGCAAGAACGATCTCCAAGAGTAATTTATGATGTTATGGAAGCATCAAGATAAGAAAGAATATTTTTGCTACTAGTCATATGATTGTTGCAGTCACTGTCCAACAACCAAAGATATTTGTTGTGAGTGTCTTCAGAAAGATGACATGACAGAAACAGTTTCAAAATATTCTCCTTCATTGTTGGAGAGATGGGCATTGCCTCTTTGTTGATTTGACTGTTTCCTTTTGCATTCATGTTCATAATGCCCAAATTTATTGCACTAATAACACTAGACATTAGATTTACTCCATGGTCTGCTTCTTTGAGTGGTTTTGTGGAGGTCTCCACTGCTTTGTTGCATGATGATGTTTTGATCTGTCTATGCTTCGGCCTCTGCCTCACTTGCTTGCTTCGGCCTCTGCCTCACTTGTTTCGGCCTCTATATCCTCTGCCAACGGGAATTTGTGCTTTGAAAGATTGTTCCATGGAATATTCTATCAAGTTGAGTCTTGCTTTGTGCGCCAAAAGTGATCCAGTCAACTGTTCTACTGAAAAATTTGTAAAACCTTTGGATTCCAAAATGGTTGTTACAATAATGTCATATTTCTTGGGTAGACGTCGGAGGAATTTCTGAACAATTTTTTGATCTGAAATGGTTTCACTGATGAGTTTGATATGATTGAGTATTCCAACGACTCTATTCATGAATCAATCCACATTTTCTGTGTCATTCATCTTTAAGATTTCAAATTGCGATCTCAAAGTATGTAATTTCACTGTCTTCATTGTATCATTACCTTGATACGCAACTTTCCATATTTCCCAAGCTTCATGTGTTGTAGATGTACCTGTTATCTTGTCGAAAATAGAGTCATTGACTAAGTTTTTTATCCAACATTTGGCTCTTTATTCTTTGTTTTTAAGTTCAGTAGTTGCATTCCTCTGATTATTGGACATGGTCTCCCATGCTTCTTGAGTCGGTTCTACATAGGGATTCTGAAGTATATCCCAACACTCGTGGGCTTGACAAACGTCTACATTCTCAAAAACCAAAACTCATATTTTTTCTCCAAATAAAGTTAGGGTATGTGGAAAAGCGTTGAAAAAAACCATTTCTTTGAATGCAAAATTTGCACCTTTTCTTTTAAATTTCCTTTTGAAACTTAAAAAAAGAAAATCTTCAAAAATATGTAACCCTCAATCTTTTAGCATTTATAATTTTAAAGTTTTTATTAAAACAAATTTTAATAAAAAACTTGTATCGCTTTTAAAAATGGGAATACCTTCATGAATCTTTTTTGTAAATCATGAATATTTTAATTGTTTAGCGTTAGTAATGCTATCGCTCCTCTGGTTCTTTGGGTGAGAGTTAATAATGGTTCTTTGGGTGAGAGCTCTGGTTTGACTATTGGACTGCGTTATTCTCCCAAATTCGAATACAAATTTTCCCTTGAATGACTTCGCAAGAACCTTCCACCTTCCTTTTTGCAGTAGGAGGCGTTTCACAGCTATTTCACTTTTCTAGAATACATACACATGAAATGTTTCTCTCCAGGAGTCGTATGCAATTTTAATCTATTTCTGCTTTTTTTTTTAAGAGCTTTAAGCAATTTAAGCTCTAATACCATGATAAAGAATGAAACCTAAAAGAAGAGCAGAAATTGCTCTACCCAATATTTAAAATGACTATATAGATTAAATTGTAAACATCAATAATAAATAACTAAAATAAAACTCTACTCCTATGGAATATAGCTCATGTAAAACTAAATCTATAACACCTGACAGATAACAAAATAAAATGTGATTAATATCTCAGAAATTTCCTTTTCATTGTTATAATCAATTTTCTTCTTTCATACCACTAAACACGGTTACACATGGCTTATTCAATTCACTCTCAGTGAAGCTCATGGTGTGCCACTATGAGACGCCCATCGAATGGGCATCTGTCTTCATGGCACTAGATCTTGATATTACGCACATCAAAGTCATCGATCTCTGAGAAAGCTATGTGGAAGACAGCGGCCCAGAACACAAATGGGGAAGTCACTGCAAACATATCGTTGTCGCCAGAAAAAATGCTTCACTCCGTTCAGTTTGAGAAGTTGTACATTATATGTCTTATGGTCTGCCTGAGTGCCATGTTATCTTAATGTCCACGAGCTTCCATTTCTCGGCCTCTAGTTGGGAAGGCAACCGGTTGTCATTTTGTCTCGATAATCTTTGTTTTCGGTATAAGGAAAGCCATGCTAATAAAAACTGCCTTTGGTCCTGAATTGGGAGACGAGCGCATTGTTAAAGTCTTTCTATCCGAAATTCCCGTTGCAAAACTATTGTGTTGGAATGACGTTGTCTACTGAGGCTATAATTTTATGGGATGGTTATTTTTGGCTGGAATCCGGCCATTGTTTTATGGGATGGTTATTTTTGGCTGGAATCCGGCCATTGTTTTCCAAAAATTTAATTGTAGAGTGTTTTAATTTTTTTATGAATCAATTCTATTTTTAGCTAACTAAAACCCTGAAGTTTAATAACTGTAACCCAAATTTTCTAAAATTTCTACCAAATTTTATCAAAATTTTAGAAAATTTCCATTGTTTTCTGCCCAAATTTGTATCCTAATTAAACTACGTATTGGAATTGTGACAACAATAGAAGTGAAATGCTTTTTTTTTTTAACAAAAATCAAAATTTACCTTTTTTAACAAAAACCAAAATTTACCTTATCATGAATATCTCGGAATATCTCGTAATTGTGAGGTGGCACTTAAGGTAGTGGTTGTAATAATATCAAAGTTACATATATTTAAGAAGCCTCAAAGAGACTTGTAATGAAGTTTGATGCTAGAAGATTGTAATTTTGTTTCTTATATTATGTAAATTTTTATGTGCATGTTTACATGTTTTGTTGTTTCACTATTTTTTTATAATTTATATTTAAGTAGATAGATTTCCATATGGAATTGTCACGCCCATTTTTAATATTTTGGTATTCTTACCGCATGAAATTCCTTCCCTCAAAGGTTATATGACGAATGTGAATGGAACACATGCCCATTCTCTTTTCGATTGAAGAGAGAGTATATGTGTGGTATATCTTATTGATGAATTGGTTTCAAAGGCACTGTTACTACTATACGACAAGAATATACTTTTATGCTTACTTGCTTTACTTCAATGATGGTACTTGATCCATGCATGTTTATATTGTTGTTGACTTCTCTGCTTTACAAGCAATGATGACCAATATTCCTGTTTACTAAGCTAGAGCATGCTATTTTATGTGTAAGATTATGTGTTATTAGTGATCTCCAAAGCATATAGAAACACAAGGTCTACCTCTCTTCCATCCTTGTTCTCTCTGTCATGATCAAATTAATCTTTTCCTCTGTCATGTTCAAATTGATCTTGCATCTATCTGAAGTGAAGTGAGAATTTAATGGGTATTTTGTGTATCTGAAGTGATTAGCCATTCCTACACAATCTCCTACCCATCACCTCACATTCAATATTAACTTAAATATTCATTCAATTTTCACTTCATTTACTGTCAGGCTCTGAGGTTTCTTATCTATGAATTGAATAAGCATGGAGGCACGGCCTTTGTTCAGTTTATCCATTCAATTTTTCTTACACTATGAATTGCATTTGCCAATCTACATTGAAGAGTGGTTCATTCTTATGTGTTTTTTTTTCAATAGGAGAAAAAAAAGCTAAAGGACATCGAACTTCATCAAACCTGAAAGACCTCAAGGATTTGCTTTTGAAATGCAACAAATAACTTGTCTATTCCAAAATATTGATGCAAATATTGGTTTCAATCTTAAGATGCATCTATATAAGAATTTTTTAAATATTTCCAATTTTAAAGGTGAATAAACCCAAAAAATAACCACATATAATCCACGCGACAATAAAAGACAAAGGAGGCTTTAGCCGCATAAAATTTACCTGCACCTGCAACACCTTGATAAGAAATATCCTATCACAAGGTGCATTTTCTTTCAGCTGTAACACATTTCTTGGAAACCTTTTTCGATTTAACTTGCCCTTCCTCTTTGGGATGTTTCCAAAATGAAGCTTGTATGCAACCAATGGAAATGTTTGTTACCCTTAGCCAATGCCCTGTAAATAATAGAACCATTTGATTTTTCCTCAAGTATATTTCACCTCCCCATTTATCCTTAACTCCCAATGTTGAGAAACTTCTCTAGATTGTCCGCCAAGTTGACCAATTGTTGCATGGTGCTCATCAAAGAATCCATTATTGTTTTTCATGTATATTTGCCATAATGGTTTTAATACGATATGGAAAGGAACGTGCTAGTATCAATATATGGAGGTTATATGATGGTTGAGATGTTGCGGAATGGCGTGGAGGCCAAAAGGCCATAAGTTTTTTTCCTTCTAGGCCTAAGGTCTTTACACAAATTACCATCTATTCATGATTTTGTTTGACATGAATTATCTCTCTTCTTTACAAATTTGAATATGCAAATAGTTAACCATGTTATTAAATGTTACTCACCCTTTCTAATTCCAACTGTCAGCAAAATCGTGAACAAATGCCAATTAATGTAGTCTCTACCATCATTTAAACTATGCATGTGGATACCACTGTCGATGGCCTTTTTCCTAAAATCCCAAATTCAGTTGAAAAAATAGTGGAAATGCCTATTAATAGGAAATATCCATCTGAGTTGAGGGTTTAAGGGTCACAATTTTTTTTTATTAAGTTATAGATTATTCATAGCAACCTTTTCATTGTAATGGAAATTTTATCAGGTTTCTAGGGTTTCAAAAGGTGCACTTATTGAGCTTCTGCAGTTTCCATGTCCAAATCCTTAGCAGAGGCTATTATAATCAAATAAACAAGCACTGAAGGAAAGTAAGGGATTTACCTAGAAGCCAAAAAATTAGTTTGATTTTCATCATGGTCAAGGATATTACTGTAACATACCTCCTTTTCATTGAGATTTTTTTTCATTAATGTAACTACATTTTCCTTTCCTTAACTTATTTTGCCAAGGATACTTTAAGAATTGTAAATCATGTAAATTGGAAGATTATAATTATTTTTTTTATTTCTTAACCAAATATGGTCCTACTATCATGAATGTGGATTTGATTTCTTACCTAATCTTCTTATTATCATGCAATGCAGATTTGATTTCTAACCTAGTCCTCTTACTATCATGAAATGTGGATTTGATTTCTTACCATTTTCGTTCCATGACTCTTGCCTTCTCATTGCAATTGATAACGTTTCATATTTTTTATTATTAATGCAACCTCTCCTAACTTGCCATAATTATTATTAACGTGACCTCTCCTAACTTTCTATAATTTTTTTCATGCAACCTCTTCCATGCATGAATGGTGTATTCATTCTACATGACAACTCGTTCATTTGTAAGGGCTACCATGTGTATAATTTACCTAATACTATTTTCCACCAATATACTCCCTGCTATGACTTTATGAAACTATGATGCCTATTTGACTCCAAATCCGACTTTTAATTTATGACCTTAACCTACTCATCCTAGGTAACCACCCATGCACTATAAAATATCAAGGTAGGAGCCCATGTGGCATGGTCATTGCGCTACACCTTACTATTGGCCATGTGCCTTTTATGTCTGGTCACATGGTCCCTTCTTATTCTCAATGTGAGAGGACGTCAACATCCCAGAACTTCCCTTGCTCGATAAATGACTCATGAACGATTTCGATAACCCTAACTTCTCTCACCTTCTACTTCCTCTCATTTTCACTTGACGACTCTACCTACAGATCTTAGGGTTTGGTCATTACTTCCTCTAGTGCAGTCGTAACTAAGTTCTGTCTCAGTCCTTAGCCCTCAACACTTGTTATTTCCTACAATTGACATTCTATCACCTGATCAATGTCATCTTGCGTTGAGGTGGTTTCTTGTTTTCTACTTTACAACATTTTCCCTGATATCAAAGGTTTATAAATAATTGCAATGGATAGCATGCATACTAGGTAACCAATGATCAGTCCTCCTTTGCTTTATCATTTCAACTGCTACCTAGCTTATTATTCTGTTAGTGAAATTTTGGGTTTAACTTCTCAAGGTTTCGGCATTTTCCTGAAGTAGGGTCAACAACAAGGTTTCGGTGGCCAAAAATTGGATATGAAGGCTTCTAGGTCGAGAACCTCATGCTCAGGTAAATACTATACTATCCATGGTATAAAATCTTATGGATTGGTGGCTTTGATGCTCAACCTAGATAACATCTAAGAAGGACATATGAAGTCTCTTACCTCGTTCCTTGCTATGTAATTTTTCTTCCTTATGTTCGAGAGATATCATGACAACCAGAGTCTTCCAGCAAAATCCCCTCGATGAGTTCCTTCCCTCTTCTGGAGTTCTGAAATCCAGGCATCCTAGGTAATTGTGTTTCTTTTCACTTTGCCTCACATTGACCCTAAGAATTTACAACTAAACTATTTCAATTTCAATTTTTGGTTTCTATGGAAGGGATCAGTTGGTTACTTTTGTGGCTTTCCAGTCCAAGAGCATTATGCTACTCGTCTTCCTCACAAGAGTTGATTGGTAGGTGAAATCTGTTAAAAATAGCAACAAGAAATCCTAATTTATTTTTTCCTTAAATTAAGTTAGGAATTAAATCGAAATTCTATTCTCATAGTAACTTGTGATAGTTAACTAAGTTAATTTGACTTAGTTGGCCTAGGAAATTCAAGTTGGAATTTTATCTAGAGTCATGTAGAGTGATCCCTAAATTTTAGGGGCCCAAGTTGAGTTCTTTTGATTTGTAATTAATTAACTCAGTCTAACTAAGTTATAATCAGTTAAACTAGTTCCAACTATTGGAGGACCTAGTAGGAGGTGTAGTAGTGGGGACGAGCACCATTGCGGCTTCATTGCTCCACTAATTAACTGAATATTCTCTCATACATAACTCATGCATGTAAGTTCAGAGGAAGACCCAGATGAGATTGGAGTTAAGGGATAGTTTACTATCAGTTGTATAATTTTCCAAGTTGTACCGATGGTGCATGCAATCAGTTGAGGGCCTATTGATGGATTGCGCAGTTATGGAGAGAGAATTTCCAAATTAAATATGGGTAGTAGAATTGGCTAAGTGTTGGCTTGGCCTGGTTTGTGAAGAAGCGAGATATATTGTACTTATGAAAGAATTGTTTGTGGTTGAACAAGCATATTATTTTCTTCTCATATTTTCTGGTTAATGCAATATATATAGTAAACGTTTTGAGCAGTTTCCTTCCCAAGAGAAATATTGTGTTATGTGCGATTAAAACTCTTCCTTTTCTACTTTTTTTTCATCGATCAATTTTTCTTTCCACTAAGAGAAGAGTAGATTATTGTCTTGTGTTTTAGCATATCACATAATTTGTTGAATCTATAGTAAAAATCTACACACTATCCGATTTGAAGACAATATAGAAGAGGAGAATTCGAGTTTGTTGTGCAGGTGAAATCGAATTTTCAGGTTCATAATTCAAAGTAAACAATATGTAATTCTATGGTTTGAGACTTGAGTATGCCTTGGAGGACAACTCAAATTACATAGCTTGGAAGGACATGATGGAGGTAGTGTTGGAAGACAACAGTCTCAAGTAATTCATAGATCATGGTATTTCTAAGCCTCCAGCATATGATGCTAAAGATATGGTTGAATGGAGAAAGTGTGTGGAAAAAGAGAGAAGAATTATCCTAGAAGGATTTCGAGATCACATTTTCTAGAATATCCATGATAAGGAAACTCAATTTCAAAGTGGAAGGCATTGACCGACCTGTTTCAAAATAGCAGTGACCACAAGAAGCTAGCATTAAAGGAAAAACTTATAAATATTAAGATGGAAAAGGGTGACTCAATTTTGAAGTACTTGACCAACTTCACCCAATGTCAAGATGAGCTTGGATGTGTCAGGATTACTGTTATTGAAGATGATATGGTGAGCCTAGCGCTTCTAGGACTTCCCAAGAGCTAGCATAGTTACCAGGACTCAGTTAATAGGAGGGAGAAGCTATTAGAGTGGGAGAGGTTGTGCTCTGACTTGGTACAGGAAGAGATTCGACAGAATACCAGAGATGGATTCTCATCAAAACATGATGATAAGGAGAATTATGCCTTAGTAGGTAAGAAAAATAAAGGGAAGGGAAATTCATCCCATTCCATATCAAATTCTTGGCAAGGAAACAAGAAGAAAGACATTTCGAAAGTCAAATTATTTCATTTTCATGAGTTGGGACACTTTTCCATAAAATTTCCACTCAAGAAGGTCGGTAAGAATATCTCGGGAGAAGCGTCAAGTGAAGCTCTTTCTTCACAGTTCGAACTAGACTTTACCCTCATCACTTCTATGGTGTCATTGATAATGGGTAGTGTGTGGTACCTAGACAAAGGAGCTTCTTTCCACATTACTAGTAACAAAGAGCTCTTTAGTAACTTGGAGGAGAATGATCTCCAAATGCATATCGAGATGGGTGATGATGGTAGGTATAGTGCTACCAACATTGGTAGAATTTCCTTTCAGAGGGATTCGGGTTCTCCCATCAATTTGTGATATGTTATGTATGTTCTCGGTTTGAATAAGGACTTCATATTTGTTGCCATGTTGGAGGAGAGAGGCTATGATGTGATATTTAGTAAGGGAAAGGTGTTCCTTCATCACATAGCCATAGGAAATTTGAAGAGGATAGGGGCTTGAGTGAAGAACCTCTACAAGTTGGAGGTAGAATATTAAGTTTCCTTGAGCACTAAAGAAGCGAAGGTGCAGAGCCAAGACATCGATGAGTTGTGGCCCAAGAGATTGGGTCACTTGAATCATGGTGCTTTGAAGATCATGCAGCAAATTTCTACTGTTCTTCCCAAGGGTACACTAGAGCAGGTACACAAATGGATAGGCTGTATATTGGGAAAGTACACCAAAGCTTCCTTTCATGACAAATACAGTGAGCACAAGTGATCCTCGACCGAGTTCACTCAAATGTGTGTGGACCATTCTTGATAGCGTCCATGGCCAAGCACAAGTATTATGTGATATTTGTTGATGATTTTTCTCGTAAGTCTTGGATCTTCTTCATGTAGAAGAAAGATCATACTTTTCCTATATTTTGTGAATTTAAAACACTTGTTGAGAAAGATATTGGAAAGAAAGTTAAATCTCTCATAAGTGATAATGGTGGAGAGTATTTGTTGAATGAGTTCAAAAAATTCTATGCATCAGAATGCATTTGATGGGAGTTGATAACACCTCATAACCCAAAGCATAATGGGGTGGTTGAAATGAAGAACAATAGTATTTTGGGAGTGGCATAGGCAACGCTACATGATCATGACCTACCATTACACTTGTGGGTTGAAGCATGCAACAAAACTTTTTATTTGCATAACAGAAGCCATCATCAAATTCCTTAGATGAGTACATTGGAAGAGACTTTTTCAGGGAAGAAAAAATATGTGGCACACTTCAGTATTTTTGGTTCATCAATTTACTTCCATGTAACTAAAGATGCACAAAAAAATCTTGAGCCAATAGTAGAGTTGGGCATATTTGTGGGGTACACTGATAAACCTCACAACTATTGGGCATACATGTAAACCAACAAGATGACAGTGGTTCACAAAGGTAAAATGCGATGAAGAGAAAGCCATGAGATGTTCCCTTGAGGGGGAGCTTCAGTTATAGGAGATTGAGGAGCTTTCAGCTCCAAAGGAGGAACCTTGGGATGATGTGGAGAAGCCACATGTAGAGGAGAAGGTAGTCTCACTTATGTAGAGTCTTCAAGATATGAGAGAAAGGGCACCAAAGAAGCTAATAGGTTATTGCATGATGCTAGAGAGAATGTGGGAGAACCCACATCACAATGCAGGTAGAGGAGGTCACCAGAGAGGTGCATTGGTTACTTGGACCTAATGAGCGATTGTGTAGAGATTGAGACATCCTCTTTTCAGGAAGCAGCGCAACAACGATTTTAAGTTGATGCCATGGTTGAGGAGTGTGACTCAATTATCAGGAACAATGTTTGGGGTGTTGTCCACAGACTAGCGGATAAGTCAGTGGTGAGTTCCATATTGATTTACAAGGTAAAGCAAGAAGTGGATGGTTGTGTGGAGAAACACAAGGCTATGTTTGTAGCCATAAATTTTTCTTAGGTGTAGGGGACTGATTATGATGACACTTTTTATCGTATAGCAAGGTACTCATCAATTAGATCCATTTTATCACTTTCAGCACAAATGGGATGGAAGATACGTCAGATGGTTGTAAAGGTAACATTCCTCAATGTTATGATTGAGGAAGAGGTGTATATTGAGAAGCCTAAAGGATTTGAGACCTTCAACAGAGAGTCACATGTGTGTAGACTCAAGCAAGAGTTATATGGATTGAAACAAACACCCCATGATTGGTACACCAAGATCGATATCTATTTCACCATGTTGGGATTCACCAAAAGCGAAGCAGATGTGAACCTTTACAATATTGTGGTTGAAGGTAAATTGTTGATTATTATTTTATATGTCGACAATTTGATTTTTACATGTGATGATAAGTTGATCAAGCCTTGCAAAGAGGATCTTGAAAGAGAGTTTGAAATGAAGGACTTGGGGCTCATGCACTACTTTCTAGGGATGGAAGTACAGAAAAGAGATGAGGAACTATTTTTCTATCACCGCAAGTATGCCAATGAGATACCCAAGGAGTTCCACATGGAGATAAATAAACCCATGGAGACTCCTCTAGCTGGTAACTAAAGGAAGGAGGATGTTACTTTTGGTGAAGTATTGGAGGATAATATTTACAGGAAGCTTGTGGGTTCACTCATGTATTTGGTGAACACATGACTGGATATGTGTTATGCAGTTAACCAACTTAGTCAAGAAATGGTTAAGCCGACCAAGATGTATTGCAAGGAAACCAAACATGTGTTGAGATACCTCAGAGGCACTACTTAGTATTGTCATTTTTATAGACGGACAAAGGGAGTGAAGCTTCAAGGCTTAACCAATGTAGATTAGGCAAGGAATCCATCTAATAGGAAGAGCACATTAGGTGGTATCTTTAGTATTGGGTCAGCAGATGTTTCTTGGTAAAGCAAGAAACATAGATCAATTGCATTCAGTTCAGATGAAGCAAAGTACATGTTTTCTAGTCAAGCTTCTTGTGAGGCTATCTGCGTGAAGAAGATTATTATTGGTTTGTTTCGGAAAAAAATGGATCCAACTATGATTTACCATCAAAATTGGAGTTGTATCAAACTCTCTGAGAATCAAATTTTTCATGATCGATCCAAGAATATTGATATCCAATATCATCGTTTTCGAGATTGTGTGTAGAGGAGAGTTATGTTGTTAGAGCATTTCTGTAGAGGAGCAGGATGTCACTATTTTGACAAAGGCTTTGTCAAGATGAAAATTCGAGTTTCACATAGGCAGGATCGGGGTAGCAGATTATACTTTTCTTGTTGAGATGGAGTGTTAAAAATAGCAACATGAAATCCTAATTTAATTTTTCCTTGAATTAAATTAGGAATTACATGAAAATTTTATTCTCATAGCAACTTGTAATATAATTTGACTTATATGGCTTAGGAAATTCGAGTTGGAAGTGTATCTCGAGTCATGTAGAGTGATCCCTAAAATTTAGGGGCCCAAGTTGAGTTCTTTTGACTTGTAATTAATTGACTCAGTCTAATTGAGTTATAGTCAGTTAAACTACTTCCAACCATTAGAGGAACTAATAGGAGGTCTAGTAATGAGGATGGGCACCAATGCAACTTCAGTGCTCCACTAGTTAATTGAATATTCACTTATCAATAACTCATGCATGTCAATTCAGAGGAAGACCTATTTGAGATTAGAGTTTAGGGGAAATGTACTATCAGTTGTATAATTTTCTAAGTTATACAGATGGTGCATGCAATCAGTTGAGGGCCTATGGATGGATTGTGTAGTTATGGATAGAGAATTTCCCAATTAAATATGGGCTAATTATGTTAGGAATTGCACAATGAAGTAGGGGCTTGGTAGGTAGAAGAATTGACTAAGTGTTTTCTTGAGTTGGTTTGTGAAGGAAAGAGATAGAATGTACTTATGCAAGAATTGTTAAAGGTTGAACAAGAATTGTATTTTCTTCTCAGATCTTATGGTTAATGCAATATAAATAGTCAGGCTTTTGACAGTTGTTTTCCTAGAGAAATATTGTGTTATGTGCGATTGAAATTCTTCCTTTTCTACTTATTGTTTTCATCGATTGATTTTGGTTTCCGTTGAAGAGTAGATTAGATTCTTGTCTTGTGTTTTAGCATATCACATAAGTTGTTGAATCTACTGTAAAAATCTATAAAATCCCTTTAATTGTTTCCTATTAAAAACAACTTATAATATTTGGTTTCTATCTAACCCTTTCCTAACGTTTATTGTCAAATTTTGTTATGTGTAATTGGTGGAACAGGGGCTTGACACCACCATATTCGTTCATCCCACATCCACACTCTACAGGTATATTATTACCAATATTACTATGAAATATTTCTCCCTACTATTTCTCTTCCTTATTTTAACTCATGTTGTTCTCCTTTTGCTTCATTTCCAGGTAAGAGAGTTTGACCTATTACCTAGGTTTTCAATAGGGTCCTTGCAGTTGTTTGCACCATCTTCACTAGCTCGTGTGCTTTATTTTTCTAGATCTAGTCATCCATACCTCCTCCAAGTCGGTGCAACAAGTATCTCTGTATTAGTGTTCCCTTCTTCCCCAACCGCGAGCACTGTTGTGACTTGTTTTTATAATACTTCATTAATTAGTAACTCTCAGAGTGATACTCTGTTCCCCAAGTTTTTTTTTTTTTTTCTTTATTTGGGGTTAACATGACAAACACCCAAAAATTGCATCTCTTAGTCCTGTACATTCAATTTAATACAACCAAGTGTTATTTTTATTTGATATTATGGACTCTACAAATCAGAATATATCAGCTATGGTTTAATTTTATTTTTTTTATGTAATTTTAGGTGTCATCTGTGGTGGATTGTATATCATTATGAAATTTAAATTCTTATAGTAAAATCCCAGCGAGTTTCCTTTTGAATTTGCGAATTGTTCTGCACTTTATATATAGACTGTGTAACTAGTGATGCTTGTAAGTGAGTCAACTTACAACATATTGATGTATGCTTAATGCATTGCGAATCATTATTCTTGTCCATACTATCACCATTATGTATAGGCATTATCTTTACTTGTAACTTGTTGTGATGTTTGACTTGAAAATGTGATTATTTACCTTATTATAATGATCTTAATTCCTATATTTATTTCTTTTAAGTGATTTCAATCCCGGCTCTTGATTATATGGTTTGGTCGAATTAAGAACATGCTTAAAAAACCAATTGTCTATTTTTCATTTCATTTTTTTAATTTAGAACAACCATGATTTTCCGGAATTTTAAATGAATCCAAACTGTCCTTCTCTCCTCATTTAATATTAGGTTGTCCTTCAATAGAATTTTGTTGTTGGGTTTCTCTCATCTCTGAAATCATTATGGATTTTATTTCAAGTTATTTACACCCCTAGTGTTGTCAGATAATTTCAGCAATCCATAGGGACGAATATTAATGTCTATGACTTAACTTACTCTTGCTCTAACTAGGCCAACATCCTCGGCTAGATTTCCTAAAGTATTTGGAATTTCTTGTAGCTACATGCTAAATTATAGTTGGAAATCAAGGGTTTCATTTTTCTTAAAATGTGGTATGCGTTCCATTTATAATTGTGCACTCGCTTTATTTCATAAACCTATAGCTATTTCGACTCAGTTTGTTTTAACAACATCCATGCTCCTCCCCCAACTGTGTTATTAACTATCCTTCAAATTTATTACAACATACACAAGATTAGCCACAACTAGTACATGTCACTATTTACATTTGCATTTGTCATCTTTTATAGCATGGTTAAATAATTTGTCACGTTTCGTAGGTCGTCATGTTTCAATTTTTTAATGTAATTCTTAGATTATAATCACATTCCTCTAATTTTCCTGCATCTCTTTACTGAAAGTAAATACACAAAAAAGTAATCTACCCTTAATAAAAGCTGGAATTTTGGTATCATAATTTAAACAACTGCCTACAATTTAACCAACATATTAGTTTTCACACACAGCATAACATTACATTCGCTCAATTACGTCATTACTAGAATTTAGAAAAATAGTCCTATCTAGTAACCTTTTAGAGTAACTATCAAAATAACTTGAAAAGGATGATTTTCCTCCCAACCATGAACCTTATCTTTTGGTTCTCCCCCATGATGAGATCCTCTTTCTCCCAAAACCAACAACCATGTTTTGTTCTAGTAAAGGAATTTTTATGCCTCACTTTTGCTAGTAGACTTTCCATAACGACGTCCCATTTTTCTTGGTTATGTCAATCTCCATTACCCAGGCTTTTCCTTTTTTTTTAAAGTATTATTTTTCCTTTAAAGCCCGTCTTTTCCACTACGGTGATTTATTCACCCAATGTAGTGTTGTTTCTCCCACATTGGTGACTTTCCTAGATATCGTTCTCCCCATCTAGTCAATCACATAAACTCGTTCGTAGAGATTTTAAAGAGTGAATTGGGAAAGTTTTATTTCCATACTATCCATTCACATTTGATAATGGATTGGAATAATGATCTCATTCATTCACCTGCTCTTTTCAAATTTAGTTCTCCGAAGTGATATTTTTAATATAATTCAATTGCACTTAGTTCAGATGAAGCATAGCACATGTTTTCTAGTCAAGCATCTTGTGAGGCTATCTCGATGAAGAAGATTATTATTGGTTTGTTTAGGAGGCAGATGGATCCAGCTATGATTTACCATCGAAATTAGAGTTGTATCAAACTCTCTGAGAATCAAATTTTTCATGATCGATATAAGAATATTGATATCCAGTATCATCATTTTCGAGATTGTGTGTAGAGGAATTATGTTGTTAGTGTACATTTCTGTAGAGGAGCAGGATGCCGATATTTTGACAAAGGCTTTGTCAAGATGAAAACTTGAGTTTCACATAGGCAGGATCAGGGAAAATTCGAGTGTTAAAAATAGTAACATGAAATCCTAATTTAATTTGTCCTTGAATTAAATTAGGAATTACATCAAAATTTTATTCTCATAGCAACTTGTAATATAATTTGACTTATATGGCTTAGGAAATTCGAGTTGGAAGCGTATCTAGAGTCATGTAGAGTGATCCCTAAAATTTAGGGGCCCGGGTTGAGTTCTTTTGAGTTGTAATTAATTAATTTATTCTAATTGAGTTATAGTCAGTTAAACTAGTTCCAATTGTTGGAGGAACTAATAGGAGGACTAGTAATGGAGGTGGGCACCAAAGCAGCTTCAGTGCTCCACTAGTTAATTGAATATTCACTTATAAATAACTCATGCATGTCAGTTTAGAGGAAGACCTAGTTGAGATTAGAGTTTAGGGGCAATGTACTATCAGCTGTATAATTTCCTGAGTTATACAGATGGTGCATGCAATTAGTTGAGGGCCTATGGATGGATTGTGTAGTTATGGATAGATAATTTCCCAATTAAATATGGGATAATTATCTTAGGAATTGTGCAATGAAGTAGGGGCTTAGTAGGTAGAAGAATTGGCTAAGTGTTTGCTTGAGCTGGTTTGTGAAGCAAAGAGATAGAATGTACTTGTGCAAGAATTGTTCAAGGTTGAACAAGAACTATATTTTCTTCTTAGATCTTATGGTTAATGCAATATATATAGTCAGGCTTTTGACCAGTTTTTTTCCTAGAGAAATATTGTGTTATGTGTGATTGAAATTCTTCCTTTTCTACTTATTGTTTTCATCGATTGATTTTGGTTTCCATTGAAGAGTAGAGTAGATTCTTGTCTTATGTTTTATCATATCACATAAGTTTTTAAATATACTATAAAAATATGCAAAATCCCTTTAATTGTTTCCTATTAAAAACAACTTATGATATTTGGTTTCTATCTAACCCTTTCCTAATGTTTATTGTCAAATTCTATTATGTGTAATTGGTGGAACAGGGGCTTGATGCCACCATATTCATTCATCCCACATCCACACTCTACAGGTATATTATTTACCATTATTATTGTGAAATATTTCTCCCTACTATTTCTCTTCCTTATTTTAACTCATGTCATTATCCTTTTGCTTCAATTCCAGGTAAGAGGGTTTGAGTTATTACCCTAGGCTTTCAATAGGGTACTTGCAGTTGTTCACACCGTCTTCACTAGCTCGTGTGCTTTATTTTTCTAGATCTGGTCATCTATACCTCCTCCAATTCGGTGCAATAAGTATCTCTATATTAGTGTTGCCTTCTTCTCCAACCGCGAGCACTGTTGTTACTTGTTTTTATAATACTTCATTAATTAGTAACTCTCAAAGTGATACTCTATTCCCCAAGGGTTTTTTTCTTTATTTCTGAAGTCTGAGTTCATATATGACATTCCAATTGAAGGGAAAAAATCCTACCCTTGGAATCTCCCCATTGTTTGGGGTTAAGTTAACAGACACCCAAAAAATGCATCTCGTAGTTCTGTACATTCAATTTAATACAATCAAGTGTTATTTTTATTTGATATTATGGACTCTACAAATCAGAATATATCGATTATGGTTTAATTTTATTCTATTATGTAATTTTAGGTGTCATCTATGGTGGATTGTATATCATTATGAAATTTAAATGCTTATAGTAAAATCCCAGCAAGTTTCCTTTTGAATTTACAAATTGTTTTACACTTTATATATAGACTGTGTAACTAGTGATGCTTGTAAGTGAATCAACTTACAACACATTAATTTATGCTTAATGCATTGTGAATCATTATTCTTGTCCATACTCTCACCGTTATGTATAGGCATTATCTTTACTTGTAACTTGTTGTGATGTTTGACTTGAAAATATGATTATTTACCTTATTATAATGATTGAATTCCTATATTTATTTCTTTTAAGTGATTTCAATCCCGGCTCTTGATTAGATGGTTTGGTCAAATTAAGAACATGCTTCAAAAACCAATTGTCTATTTTTCATTTCATTTTTTTTTAATTTAGAACAACCTTGATTTTCCGGAAGTTTAAATGAATTTGAATCATCCTTCTCTCCTCATTTAAGAATAAGTTCTTCTTTAGTAGAATTTTGTTGTTGGGCTTCTATCATCTCTGAAATCATTACGGATTTGATTTTAAGTTCTTGATGCCCATAGTGTGGTCAAATAATTTCACCGATCCATAGGGACGAATATTAATATCTATGACTTAACTTATTCTTCCTCTAACTAGGCCAGCATCCTCGCCTAGATTTCTTGAAGTATTTGGAATTTCTTGTAGTTACATGCTAAATTATAGTTGGAAATCAAGGGTTTCATTTTTCTTAAAATTTAATCTGCGTTCCATTTATAATTGTGCACTCGCATTTATTTCATAAACCTATAGCTATGTCAACTCAGTTTGTTTTAACAACATCCATGCTCCTCCCCCAGCTGTGTTATTAACTATCTTTCAAATTTATTACAACATACACAAGATTAGCCAAAACTAGTACATGTCACTATTTACATTTGCATTTCTCATATTTTATAACATGGTTAAATAATTTGTCATGTTTCAAATTTTTAATGTACTTCTTCTGGAATTCTTAGATTTTAATCACATTCCTCTAATTTTCCTGCATCTCTTTACTGAAAGTAAATACACAAAAAAATAATCTACCCTTAATAAAAACTAGAAATTTAGTATCATAATTTAAACAACTGCCTACACTTTAACCAACATATTAGTTTTCACTCACATCATAACATTAAATTTGTTCAATTACATCATTACCAGAATTTAGAAAAATAATCCTATCTAGTGACTTCTTAGAGTAACTGTCAAAATAACTTGGAAAGGACAATTTCCTCCCAACCATGAACCTTATCTTTTGGTTCTCCCCCATGTTGAGATCCTCTTTCTACCAAAACCAACAACCATGTTTTTTTCAAGTAAAGGAATTTTTATGCCTCACTTCTGCTAGTATACTTTCCATAACGACGTCCCATTTTCTGGGTTATGTCAATCCCCATAAACCAGACTTTTTTTTTTTTAAGTATTATTTTTCCTTTAAAACCCGTCTTTTCCACTATGGTGATTGATTCACCCAGTCCCGTGTTGTTTCTCCCACACTGGTGATTTTCATAGATATCCCTCTCCCCATCTAGTCAATCACATAAATTTGCTCGTAGAGATTTTAGGGAGTGATTTGGGAGAGTTTTATTTCCATCCTATCCATTCACATTTGATTATGAATTGGAATAGTGATCTCATTCATTCACCTGTTCTTTTCAAACTTAGTTCTCCAAAGTGATATTTTTAATATTATTCAAATCAATTAATTACATCATCAAAGTTGTTCCAAAATTATCAATCTTAGCTTTCATTCCATTTCTAACAATAGTTCAACTACTCAAAAAAGTATTCATTGGAACATAGGGTGGGATTACATCTCCCCCCTCTAGAAAAAAGAACACCTTCCTCAACGTTTATTATTATACCACTTTCTTTTCAAAAAGAGTTGGATAAGATTTTTTCACGCTATCTTCACATTCCGAAGTAGCCTCCTTAGGAGTAAAGTTCCTCTACTACACTCTAACTCGAGCGACAAGCCAATTCCAGGGCACGGTGTCTTTCCACTCCAAGATACATGGTGGCTCTAGTAGAAAGTCTCCTTCGGGTTCCACCTATATCACATTCCAGTCAACCACATAAAAAGGATCATGAACATATATTTTTTAGTAATGATACATGAAATACATTATGAAATTTAACATGGCTGGGTAGAGCCAACTGGTATGCTACTATACCCACTCAGTCCAAAAATTCAAATGGCTCACAGAATCTTAGTTCTAATTTAGCACAATTTCCTGTCTTGAGAGTATTTTTTTAAGGTTTCACCCTCAGATATACATACTCTCCAACTCTAAGGTCTTTGTGTGTCCTCTTTTTGTTCGCATAGCTCTTTTGTCGATCTTGGGTTGTTTTAATATTATGTTGAATTTTTCTCACTATTTACTCCATTTCCTTCCAAAAATACAGCTACAGAATCAACCTATCCTTCGGTTGGCTCTAACTGAGTGGTGTATGGCATTTCCTACCATACAGGGCTTCAAAGGGGCTCATTTTGATAGACTTTTGATAGTTGTTGTTGTAAAAAAACTCAACTAAATGCAAAAAATCTTCCCACTTTGTGGGTCTATGCATTACATACATTCGGAGCATATCCTCCAAAATCGAATTAGTCCTTTTAGTTTGTCCATATTTTTGAGGATGGTATGTAGTACTAAATTTCAACTTAATCCCCAAGCCCCAAAACAAGGCCTTCCAAAATTTGGAGGTAAATTTTGCATCTCTCTCTGAAACTATCATTTTTAGTATACCGTGAAGTCTTAAAATGTCTTTCATTAAATTGTTAGCAACTTGTGTAGTCCCATAGGTAGACTGTACTAGTATAAAGTCTGTTGCTTTAGTCAGTGTTTCTACCACTACCATAATGGATTCATGTTGATACTTGGTCCTTGGAAACCCAATTATAAAATCCATGAAGACCACCTCCCACTTCCATTCTGGAATAGTTAATGGATCCAGTAATCTCATTGGATGTTGGTGCCCCACTTTAACTTGCTTACACTCAAGGAATTTTTCTAAATAATATTCTACCTCCTTCTTTATACATAGCCAAAAAAATAATAATCTTAAGACTGTTATCATTTTATGGTATCACGGGTGACCAACATATGTTATCTTGTGGTGCTCATTGAGAATCATTTGTTTCAATACTCCCGCATTGGGAATATATTGTATGTTCTAATAAGTAATTAGGGCTTTCAGGTTTAAACCATACCCTGAAATTTCTTCCTGCTTTATTTTTAGCTGCATTTCTTAATACTAAGGGTCTTGTTGCAACTATCCTTCAAAGTTTGTCTTTATGCTGCTTCTTACACTTTCTATCAAGGAATGAGTGTGCCTACTTAGTGCATCAAAAATCTTGTCTTCTTTTCCCTTAATGTGCATTATTTCAAATTAAAATTCTCTAAGGAATGTTAACCATCTTGCCTATCTTGCATTTAGATTAGGATAAATAAAGAAATACTTCAAGCTAATATGGTCAGTTACTAAGAAAAATTCATTCCCTAGTAAATAATGCCTCCACGTTTTCAAGAAATGTATTAGAAAAACTAGTTCTAGGTCATATACAACATAATTTTGTTCATCTTTTTTAAGTTTTCTTGACTCATACGCTATGACAATGTTGTCTTGTAGTAGCACACCCCCAATCCTTCTAAATAAGCATCTATGCACACTGTAATCTCCTTATTTGGATATGTTATCTTCAAAATAGGAGTTGTTATCAGCATTTGCTTCAGTTTATCGAAGCTCTCCTGGAATTTGTCTATCCATTAAAACTTTACTCCCTTCTCCTGTAGGGAGGGAATGAGGTAAGCTAGTTTTAAAAAACCCCTCCACAAATCTTCGATAGTACCCAACAATTCCCATAAAGGAGCAAACTGTTGATACATATTTTGGTATAGGTCAATTCATAATGGCTTTAAATTTCTTAAGGTTAATTGCCAATCCATATTTGGAGATAATATGTCCCAAATACTCAATTCTGGGTTTATAAAACTCGCACTTACTGATTTTCTCATAAATTTAATGCTCCCTTAATCTTTGCAACACCAATTTGAGATGCTCTTATTTTTATTATTCATTTTTAGAGTACACTAGGATGTCATCAATGAAAAATGATACAAATTGGTCAAGATACTTGTGGAGCACACTATTCATTAAACACATGAAATTTACAGGTGCATTGGTGAGACCGAAAGGTAGCACTACAAATTCATAATGACCATACAAAGTTCTAAAATATCTTTTATGAATATCCTCATCCTTCATGTGTAACTAATGATAACCAATCTGCAAATCAATCATTGAAAAAATAGTTTCTCCCCTCACTTGGTCAAACAGATTGTCAATCTGAGGAAGGGGATATCTATTTTTGATGGTTAATTTATTTAACCGCCTATAGTCAATGCATATTCTAAATTTTCTGTATTTTTTCTTGACAAATAGTACCAGAGCTTCCCATGGTGATACACTCAGTCTGATATAACCATTATCTAACAGCTCCTAAAGCTACATTTTCAATTCTAACAGTTCTAGGGTACTCATTCTATATGGAGCTTTGGATACAGGTGTAACACCTGACACTAAGTCAATAGAGAAATCTATGTCTCTACAAGGGGGTAACATGGGAATTTCTTCTAGGAAAACATCCTAGAATTATGTTATTATAGGTAAAATTTCTAACATTTATGTTTTTGTTTGTTGTTCATCTTTTCCCACATGAACCATATAAACTTGACATCCTTTCCTTACTGTTATTTTCAGGTGTAAGGTAGATATTTGTCTAATTAAGACTGGTTTTGGTTTTCCTTTTATCAAGAATGGTTGCCCCTCAAAGTCAATGCAAATTAGATATATTTCTAAGAAATTGATAACAACTTTCCATGGTTCCAACCAATCCATTTCAATTAATATATCATATGACCTTAAGGGAAGGATATTTGATTTTAATTATGTGGGATATCCATTTAAATTTGCCATACACTGTTTTAATTGATGTGTTACTTTTCGTTTCATACCAGTGTGTTGGCTTGTTAGGGTTTGACCCAGGTTCAGAAGTGATTTAGCCAAGCAAATCCCAATATTACTGGCCCTTTCGGCAACAGTCCACAGAGCACAGACTGAGGCCTCACCCGAAGTAGTATGGGAGGGTGCTAGAACCGGGTTTCCACACCTTGGGGATGTCTGATAGGTGATTTTTACACGGTCCAACCTTTGCACTCACTACGAGGGCACCCCGCACCTTGTGATACTATCTTCGCGCAGTTCTAGCCACAACGCAACCCATGTTATTTACCCAAGTATTCCTTAATTAGGCTCTATTAGCTGATTACTTAGATTAGTTTCACATATAAACATTCATACTAGTATTTATCAATTGCGTGCTGTAAATAAACAGATTAAAAGTATTGCATAACATCAATATATGGATTCAAAAACAGATGCATAGAGTAAACTTCTTCTTTATTAACTTTCAATCCCAAGTACAGACCTAACGTTGCCTTGTGCACTCAGTTGCAGGGGTCCGCGCACTCAGCTGCAGACTCTTCTAGGCCTCTACGCACTCAGCTACAGAGCCTCTTCCTACTACTATGACCTAGTACACTTCAGATCCAACTCTAACCTTGAACCATGCCTTTGCTACTCTAACTATCCTTCCTTTTTCTATCTTTACACTTAGAGCATCGCTCTATTTATACAATCCCATGGTATGCAGACCATGGGTAGGCCAACACAACTTTACATTAAATTACAATATTTTAGGGTGGACAACCCTATGACTCATCCTAGACTTTTTGCTCCACACCTGCAATTCACATAGTCTTACAATATTATAGACCAAAAATTGGGTTTTGAACCCCAAAATATGTTATGGGGGATCCCATGCCCAACAAGCCCCCAACACAATCATCAAGACTAGTCTCGAGTCACACTGTTGGTGCAACGATCTTGGCATGAAGCCCCTCCAACTGTGCATGTGCTACATGAAGGTCGACAACACACTGTTCTGTTGTCTGTTGGATCTACTCCATTCCTACTTCCGAATTAGCTGCGTCTAACTCATGTCTCTTCTTTGGTACTGGCTTCTAGTGCTTGTGTTTCTATTCTCGTTCATTTGTCCAGCTCCTTGGGTCACGAAGATTGTGCTTCGGTCAGTTAGTCAGATAGCCAACCCACGCGTGTAGGGCTTCAAGCGACTATCGCTTACTTTTCCTAGGAAGGGTTCTCCATTAAGTTTGACTAACTAGATTATGCCTCTATCTGTGACCTCTTTTACCACATATGGTCCCAACCAGTGCATTCTGAACTATCCCGGAAAATTTTCAAACTTGCTATCATACAATAGCACTAACTCATTTACCTTGAAGGTGCGAAACTTGATATGGCAGTCGTGCCAGGCTTTTTCATGTTGATTTTGTACTTGCTAGTGGAATTCGGCCAAGAATGGTTCTTCCTCGAGTTCTTCTAATTGCACGAGCCTCTCTTCCATAGCTTCATGATTCGTCATGCCTGTGAGTGTTCCTATTCGCAGACTAGGTACGATGTACTCCATCGGCTTGACTGCCTCCATACCATAGACCAACCAGAATGGTGTCTATCTTGTTAATTTCTCGCACGTTATCCTATACGCCCATAACACAGAGGGTATGTGCAGGTCCCAGTCTTCCCGCTATATGTTACATACTTTGGTTAGCATAGTCTCCAATATTTTATTGAATGTTTCTACTGTCCCATTAGCCTGTGGGTGGTATGGTGTACTTTTTTGGTGATAAATCTGGAACTCTTCTATGAGCATGCTGATGGTTTCATTCAAGAAATGTGTTCCATGATCACTCATAAAGATTTTCAGGCAGCCAAATCGTGTCAATACATTTCGAACAAAAACTTTGCAGTCATGGCAATCGTGCAGTCCTTGACTGGTTGTGCTTCTTCCCATCGTGTCAGTTAATCCATCGTGGTGATGATGTAGTGCACACCTGTCTTTCCCTGAGGTTTGATTGGGCCCACAAAGTCGATTTCCATTTATCAAATCACTGCAGTGTCATTTTGGGATTTAGTAGCATCTCGTCCCTTCGTGATGGTTTTCCCATCCTTTGACATATATCACAGGCTTTACAATGCGCTTTCGAATCCTGGTACAAGGTCGGCCACCATAAACCTGCACAAAGAATCTTTTGTGCAGTCGCGTGTCTTGCATAGTGTCCTCCTGCAGCACCCCCATGTGCTTCTGCAAGGATCTGACCTCATTCAAATTCAAGTACATATCTTTGCAATATCTCATAATTTCCCATCTTGTAGAGGTGCCTTGCGATGACAAAAAAGTCCACCACGCGCACCACCAATTCCTTCTTCTATTGAATTGAGTACTCCTTCTGCGAAGTCCGTGTTGTTATAAAATGGATTATATCTGCAAAGTGTCCATCCACAATGCATACTATAAAGAGTTGTGCATAGGTAGTCCCTTCTCCAAATTTGTTGGTTCCTCGCCCATCTCAATTTGTGATATGTGGTTCGGTCCTGCATTTAAGTGTCTCGGCTTGAATATGACCTCAAAATCATATTCTTGAAATAGTAAAAGCCATCTGCATATGCACCCCCCAACACAGGCTTGTTCACTAATTATTTCAATGTGGAATGGTCAGTATACATTTTGAAATGTCCGCCAAGTAAATAGTGTCGGTATTTCTGGAGCATGTACACCATTGCAAACCCCTTGCGTTCAGTGGTAGAGTATTTATTTTATGCTCTGGACAATATTTCACTCATAAACGCGATCGGGTGATCCACACCCTCTGCACCATCCTTTGTGAGTATGGCTCCCAATGTGATACACGACACATCAACATGTACATGAAAGTCCATGTCCCATTTTGGGAAGACCAAAATGGACGCAGAGGCCAGTTTCCCCTTTAGGACATCCAAACTCTTCATGCAATCATCATTCCAGAAGTATGTCACATCTTTTTTCAATAGCTTCTCCATCAGCGTGATTATTTGGGCATAAATCTTGATAAACTTCCTATAGTAGCCCGTGTGCCCCAGAGTAGCGCGTAATTGTTTGACACAGCGCAGTGCTTCTAGGTTCAGAATAACAACAATCTTCGTAGGGTCCACCATCAGGCCTTGTTTGCAAACCACATGGCCTAGCAAGTTTCCAAAGGGAATGAGGAAAGTACACTTTTTAAGGTTCAATGCAATCTGGTGTTGGCGGCAAGTATCCAGCATCAAATGTAAGCATGCTACATGGTGTTTAACTAATCCAAAGATAGTCCAATCATCTAGATAAACCTCCAAGAACTTATGGATGTATTCTTTGAACACCGTCACCACCGCGTGAAAATATTGCTGCCGCGTTCTTCAGTTCAAAGGGCATAACACTGTACTGAAAGTAGCCCCATTCTGTTGTGAAGGTTGTTTTTCTCCTATCTTTCGGTGTGATCTTGATCTGATGGTACCCTGAGAAACCATCCATGAATGAGTAAGCTTCCTGACTGCCAACATTATCCAATACTTCATCTGTGAAAGGTGTCGGGAATGGATCGTGAACACAGGCATCATTAAGCTTCCTGAGGTCCACACATATTCTTATTTCTCCTTTCTGTTTTTTCTCCTGCACTACCATAGGACTCACCCAATCGGATTCTTCCACTAGTTCAATAATTCTGGCTGTGAGCATTTTGTATAATTCATCAGAAGCCTTTTCTTTATACTTTGGGTTCAAGTGGTAAGGTCGCTACTTAATTGGCTTTGCATCTAGTTTCAGAGTGATCTTCATCATCCCTAAGTCGTCAATGATCCATTTTAAGTCCATGATTTTGGTCGGGAACAAGTCTTGGTATGTGCGGAGTAACTCGGCGACCTTGTCTACCGTAGCATCATCCCAATAGTCCCCAAGTGTTGCATACTTTGGCTCCGCTTCTGTGCCAATGTCTACCTGCTTTGTTTTTAGTGGTGTGGTGATGTCGAGATTGTCAATTCATGGTACTTGAACCTTGCGACAACCTTCAGTTTCTGGAATATTAATATTTTTGGGGTCATCATCATCCTCCTCCACCTGCACATTATAACACTCCAATGCGCTACTTAACTGTACTACCCATTGTAGCTGAAGTACTTCCATTGGCTGTTGTGGTATTTTAAAGATAGCGCTTTCATTTCTTGTAGCGCATCATCCATAGTATCTGACCAACAATCTTCAAATGTGAATGTTAACAAGAATCGCTCACGCAAGACATCCCATTCACCCGTACCATGGCATAGCTCTGTCTTCATATACCAATTCATGGGTATGAAATCTAGGGTATGGTAGAATAAGTGTACCCATTCAGGCAGTGGTTCCTCCCTGTAGACCTTGGTCCATTTCACGAGGTTTGTCCATGGGTCATCTCACCCATTGTATTTTTCTTCTAACCATAGTTTCAGTTTTCCAAATCTTAGGCACATCATCCTTCTGTATCCGTGCTAGTCCTCAAAATTTCCTTGATGTGTACCCAACAATCATGCGGGTGTTGCGCACAATGCCCGCTTCAACGCATCAAATCATTGTTGTTCCGGTACTACGCTTTCAATTTTTCTCAGGAATTCATCCACCTCTATCAATCCATCATATGTCAGCAGTTCTCTTGCCTCCATTGTCACACAATGCAGTGATCTAACCGTCACGTTGCAATTCAGCATCATCACTTCGTGCAACCGATTCTACCATCGCTCTACTTCTTTGTATAAATCCAAAGTGTAGGAGCTTTTGTGCTCCCACGAGATCCTCCCATTTCTAGTTAGATTTACCCAATCCTAGTCTCGTGCAGTTATCTTGTAAATACAATTGAGATCATCATCACTATCATTGTCGTGCACTAGTTCAGTGAAGCGTGCTCCTTAGGCTAGGTACAGTGGGACTACTACACATAGTGATTTTTTCTCAAAGATCATTTTGCACTTATTTAGGTTGATGACTTCGTTCATATCGGTGGCCCAGTCTATTCCTAACAGCGTGGGATAGGGATTGTTGTCATCGAAAATCTCTATTACTTCAAAATCCGCCTGCAAGCTCGTGCCTTCAATATCAACTGTTGTCCCTTGCAACCTTCCCATGCGCAAAATTTTTTGTTGGTTCACTATTTGTAATTGAATAGGGGACCATTTTAATGTAGGCCTGCCCATGAGTTGCCATGTTTTCTTCAGTAATACATTCGTGTTCGAACCTAGATCTAGGGTTACCTGATCCATCTCATACTCACCAATCTGTTCAGTCAACCTCATTCCCCTTCTAGTGCACAATGCGTGCTTCCCCAATTTCCAAACTATGCATTTTTCTCCTGACCCCACACACCTCGTGATCAGTTCCTGTAGTCCTTTAACTGCCTTGTTGTCGCGTAGTAGTTTCATGCATGTATTCAAAAAAGTAGTGAGCATTGAAGGATCCATTCCTTGCTCTGGTTGATCCTTACTACTTGAAGTGGAGGCCTCCGTGAAGATCTTCTTAGCTTCCATGAATTTCTCCTTTGCGTGTTCTATGTCAAACTCGAGTTCCTTTAGAAAAGCCTTGCGAACCCATGTATTTTCCTCTGGCTGCTACCCCATATCCTCTCTTGTGGCCATACCACTTCTGAGCATCATGTTTACATTTGGGTCCTCTTTGCGTGGCTTAGACCTCATCATTTGTATATTATGAGTTGGGGGAGGCTAGAATACCCCTTTTTCATGCATCCTCGTGATCAACATAGGATAGTCTATTGTTGCATGATCAAACTAAGCACAATATGTACAGGATATCCTCATCAGGTTGTTACAATCACATGCATAGTGCCCTGGTCCTCCACAATTGTAACAAATTAATTTTCTATGGCCCATTCCTGATCCCATTCCACCTCATCCTCAACCTCGCCCCTGAAATCTAGTGCACGCCATCCCCACATCTGGGTCAATGACTCGTGTTTTGGTCTGCATCCTATAGGCAGGGGTCCAATCCATCATTAGCTCGTAACTACAACAAGTGCGGTTATCGTGATCTACTAACCTGTAGAAATTACAAAACAATTGTTGGGGTGTCTGTGTATACTTCTACAACAAATGAAAATTATCCATCATGTGTTTCCCTCCTATTCGGCAGATCACACACCATAAAGCGGGTGCCACGCTCAGCCCTACCTGTGCCTTCAATCTCAACGGCATTGGCCCTCCTCTTGCCAAGTAGTTCGCGAACAATGGAAAATGATCCTTTTCATGGCCATGGCCTTCGCAGTTTATGCACCATACATCCTCGCGTGCCTCTAGCCGCAGTGTCAGATATGCTACAAACCATGCACAATTTTGTCCATCTATCAATGTCATATTGGCTTTGTGGATCGTACTTTTTAGCTATTGATCCAGATCCTAGGGAGTCTCACCCGAGAGCATCACGATTTCTTTAAACCCTATGATTGATTGTGTATTTGACTTTGGCCTACTAAATTCCCTGTTCAGTGCACTCTGGATCTCTGTTATCCCTTGATTTGGGTGGTCCTTATATTTCTTGATATACCATGTTAATGCATGATCCCGAAGTGCGCTCACCAATGTAGCCTTCTTAATATTATCATCCGTGACACCTTCTGCTTCCCATACTGCTCTTACCATGAGCTAGAATTA
The DNA here is from genome assembly GCA_000404065.3 of Pinus taeda. Lineage (NCBI taxonomy): Eukaryota > Viridiplantae > Streptophyta > Pinopsida > Pinales > Pinaceae > Pinus > Pinus taeda. The sequence continues at coordinate 48,723 of APFE031565957.1, forward strand.
GTCTAGATCTTCATTCTCTACTCCTCTATATACTAGTAGTTTGATCACGCTCACCATGCTGAACTTTGGAGGTGGTGGAGGTGGAGTGGGTGGAGATGGAGGTGAGGGAGGTGAAGCAGGTGGCAGTGTGGGTGGAGGTGGTAACCGCGAAATGTGCTACCTTATCAAACTGACCACGCTTCTTGGAGAAACCTTAGCAAGCTCTTCCTCGCTCTCTTGCGAGGGTGAAATTAAGTGGCTACTTTCTAATTCTTCGCTACTTATGTATATCTTTCCGCTCTGCATAGTCCCAAACTTTAATGTATTTGCATGAACCTTTTTTCACACAATAGCATCTTAATCCAAGTATTCAAAGACTTAATATACTTACCTCATGGTCCCTTGAGAAAGCATCACTCTGCCTCACTGTAGCTCATGATCATGTATATTGCAAACTCAGTGATAAATCCCCCTATTATCTTGTTGAGCCAATGATCCACAGCTCGCATGATATTATCTTCGGATGTTTCTAGTTTGCGCACTAATTCCGTAGTCAACACTATTAGTTTTTCGAGCCTCCACCTTCCCTAGCTGTCGGCTAACTTCGCGATCCACACATACAACTTAGAAGGAAAGGGTGCAAAGAAAATCTCATGGATTTATATATACACGTAGTGCTCCAACCACTTTTCCTCAGATACTTGCGGAGTTTTGTTTTCTCATGTCGCGAACTTGTGAATCTTCTTGTCCAACCACTCTTCAATTGCCTTCTTTGTTGGGTTCCAATGGCATAGCATCAAACATCCCTTATGTAGATCCCGGTCCCAGCAACGTAACCATTTGTTGGCTTTTTGGGGCCTAACCTTGGTTCAAAAGTGATTTAACCAAGCAAATCCCGATACTACTGGACCTTTTGGCAACAATCCGTGGAGCACGGATTGAGGTTTCACCCGAAGTAGTATGGGAGGGTGTTAGAACCATGTTTCCACACCTTGGGGATGTCTGATAGGTGATTTGTACATGGTCCAACCTTCACACTATCTGCGCTATGTGCACCAGCGGGTACCCCGCACCCTGTGATACTATCTTTGCACGGTTTTAGCTGCTGCACGACCTGTGTTATTTACCCAAGTCTTCCTTAATTAGGCTTTGCTAGTTGATTAATTATATTAGTTTCACATATAAGCATTCATACCAGTATTTATCAATTGCACGTAATAAATAAACATATTAAAAGTAATTCTAAACATCAATAGACAGATTCAAGAACAGATGCATAGAGTAAACTTCTTCTTTATTAACTTTCAATCCCAAGTACAGACCCCACTCTGCCTTGCGCACTCAGCTATAGGGGTCTGTGCACTCAGCTCTGGACTCTTCTAGGCCTCTGCTCACTTAGCTGCATAGCCTCTTCCTACTACTATGACCTAGTACACTTTAGATCCAACTATAACCTTGAACCATGCTTTCACTATTCTATATATCCTTCCTTTCTCTATGTTTACACTTAGAGCCTCACTCTATTTATACAATCCAATGGTCCGCGGACCATGGGTAGTTCGACACAATTTTACATTAAATTACAATATTTTAGGGTGGATAGTCCTATGACTCATCCATCTTACAATCATATCGAACAAAAATTGGGCTTTGAACCCCAAAACATGCTACAGGGGATCCCATGCCCAACACAGTGGCCAACTGTACCAGCTAAGAATTTTGTTATTTTTCTATTTTCAATTTACACTTTTCTACCATCTAGGGGCTAATATACCTTAAACTAGCCCCAGGATCCACTAAAATAGAAAAATGTTGGTTTTGGATAGTACCTTCAATCTCAATCATTGTAGATTGATGTTCAACTTATTGATCTCCTAACGCCGCATTAATCCTCAGAATATTTCTGGCCACATTGTTCAAAGTAGTTACCTCATGTATAACTTGGATATTCTAAACTAATCTAGGATTATGTGGGAAATCCCTCAAAAGATGTGGTTCACCAAAACCTCAACACTTCAGTGGCTCCCTTTATTTACCTCCTGTGCCCTTTTTTTTGCTCAATTCCATGGGTTTTGACCCCATGTATCATTGTGATGGTTGACTTTGATCTCCTTTGTTAATTTTTTTTGCTGGTGATGATCTAGATTTAAACAGGAACTCAAAAAATTATAGACATAACCATAAATAAAGAGATGCAACTAGAATAACACTTCAATTCATTAATATCAAATACTCAAATATGCTTATAAACAGAATGGAAATAAGACTAGCTCAGGCGATGGTAGCTTATCTCTGAGAAGATATGTGGTGGATACATGCCTGTGAATTGTGTTGCAATGAGGCTTGAAGGAATATTTATTATTGAGAAACAATGGAAAACCATAAAGATCCAAAAACCTAACCCTAGGAGATGAAACACCAAACTATGGGCCCCGTTGGGCTAAGTTGGTACATCAACTTACTAGGGTCGTAACTTTGGCATACGATCTCTGTTTGACGCACATAATACCTTGTTGGAAAGATATATCAAAGGATTACAACTACTAATAGTGAATCCTAAGTTAAAACTTGTATTCACTTGTCAATGTTTTTCCAAAAAAACATCATTTGGGGCCTCTAAATGGCTTCAGAAGTTCAAAACCCGAAAAACTGCCAAAAATTGTAAATTATGCTACAATTAAGGAATCTAAATAAACAATGGTGAATAGGTGGGTGGAAGAAATGGTCCCTGTTCCATTGAGTTCCTTGATGAGATGAGGAAACTTCTGTTGAACTTGGTCCTTGGTGAGCCACTTGCCTTGGTGAAGGAGTTGGTCTGTTTTGAGAACTCGATATAGCTGGATCCTTTGTGGTCAGGTGTCCTTGATCTATGTGTTCATGATATAATTAGCTGTGTCTTGTTCCATGCAGTTCAGGGTTAACTCTGTTGGTCTGAGTTGTTCTGCAATGTCTCATATGTCCAACAATGGTTGAAAGTAAGGCTAAAGGCGGTCCACATTGAACACTAGGTGTAGACCAAGGAATGGTGGAATATTGAGCTCGAAGGAATTGTCCTCTACTACCTTGGTGATGGTGTATGGCCCATATCGGGGCGAGAAAATCTTGTGTTGAGGCCCAGTGTGGCACCCCTTCTACAATTGTAGCAAAACTTTGTCACCCACTTGGAACTTGTGTGGCACCCAATGCTGATCATGTCGCTGCTTGTACTTAGCATTAGCTCTATCCAAGATGTCATGGACCTATTGTCAGATGTGTTAAATGTGCTCAATATAGCTATTTTCCTTTTTAGCTTCGAACGAGACATCAACTAAATCTGCTTGAGTAGCTGCAAATGGTATGGCCACATCAAGGGGACATAGTGGCTGGAATCCCAAGCCCACCTGAAAAGGGTTGTGGCTAGTTGATATGTGGAGATCCTTGTTGTAGTTGTGCTAGACATAAGGGAGGCTCTCATCCCATGTGCATGGATGATTTGAGTTATACATGCACAAAATGTGTACTATCATCCTATTGGCGACCTCTATCTAACCATCAGTTTGGGGATGGAAAGATGTGGACTTAGTGAGCTTGGTGTCCAACATCGACTAGAGATAGTAGCAAAATGTATTGAGGAACATGTTGTCCCAATATAAGATGATAGATTGTGGTATCTATTAGAAAATTATATATTACGGAGAAATGGAAAATATAAAATATTGTAGAAATATAAACACAGAAAATGCATGAAACAAGAGAGACACAGATATACGTGGTTCACCCAGTTTGGGCTACGTCCACCCCGAACAGCCAGTCCTTCCTTTCTATTATCCAACAAAATGAAGAGACACAACCTACAACAAATCTGATGTAATATCCTCTGTTTTTCTCTCACAGTATCACCTCTCTGTTTCTCGCTCACACATAGAATACACATCTATTACAGCCTCAAATACAATGCCCTCATACAAAGAGAGGGGTTGCCTTCTAGGGCAAAAAACCCTAAACTAAACATACGTTCTACAGTCAGACTGTCCGCCTAATGAACGACCTAGATTAACTGGAAATTACTATACTTTTACAAGGCAAATTTACATCTGTTTTTAGCTTCAGGGGCACTGCCCCCGAGCCCCCGCCGGGGGACTGCTGACCCCCGGACCCCCCAGCCGGGGGGGATCAGCCGCCCCAGACCCCGCGGGGGGGACAAGTCCCCCCCGCACCCCCCCCGCATGGAGGGGTGTAGAAACGTCTTTGGGTATACATCCAGCTAAAAAAAAGACCTCTGAACAATCATGCTCCACACACAACAGTATCTCAAAGTGTACCCACACTCGATCAAAGAAGAGTTTAGCAGTGGCTTCTGCTATAACATTCTTCTTGCAGGCCACCATAATGGCCATCTTCGAGAATTTGTCGATGACTACAAAAACACAGTCCTTTCCCTGCTTAGCAGAAGAAATTCGTAACATGTAATCCATGGAGATGGATTCCCAAGGTTGACTAGGGGTGGGTAGCAGAGTATATAGGCCTTGCTTCTTAATGGTTGGTTTGGAAATGGCACAGGTAGTGCAAGATCTGATGTACTTCCCGACATCCTGTCAAAGATTCGACCAGTATAAATACTTCTATAGTACTGCCATTGTTTTCTTGACACCGAAATATCCAGTGAACTGACTGTAGTGTGCTTCCAAAATCATGTTGGCACACTCACCTGAAGGAACATAAAGGTGTCCCAAGTGGCATAACAATGCATCCTGGAGGTGAAAATCTAGCACTTGCTAACCTTCCAATAGTGGCTGGTACGTACAGTTGAATTCTATGTTGCATTTGTAGAGAAGTGGTCGATCAAAAGTCTCATGCTTACAAGAGTTGAGCACAATGGTTAACACCATGAACGGGGTTAGCTGAGGTAGTCTAAAAAATTATTTGTGTTTCCCTTCTTGTACTTGATATTCAAATGGAACTACTGTAGGTATTTGTACCACTTCTGATGGTGATCATTCTGCAACTTCCCTTGTGTCTGTATCAACTACAGTGGTCGATGGTATGTTTGGATGATCATTTCCTTCCCCAAAATGTAGTGCTTCCATTGTCGTCATGATTTCATAATGTAATACATCTTTTTTCATAAGTTAGAGACTTCTAGACTGTGTCTGAAAGTGTCTCACTGTGATATGCCACTCGATGCCCTTGTTGAGTAAGGACCACCCCAATAGCATAGTTAGAGGCATCTTCTCGATCTCAAATGGTTGTTACAAGTCTCGTAATGTGAGCATTGGTGCAAAGTAGAGGTGATGTTTCAACTCTGCAAACGCCTTCTGTTGAGATTTAGACCAAAAGGATTTAGCTTTTGCTCCTCCCTTGGTGACTCAAATCAAGGGCCAAGTGATATGAGAGAACCCCAACATGAACCTGTGCTAAAAATTGGAAAGACCCAGAAAGTTGTGGAGCTTTGTTAGAGTGGTTGGGGATAGCCAATCGCAAATGAATTGGACCTTAGCTAGATCCACATGCACCCCTTACTCATCAATAATGTATCCTAGATACTAAACCTAGGTCATGCAAAAAGTGTATTTCTCCTAATTGGCACACAGCTTGTGTAACCATAGTGTTTGGAGAACCTACCGAATGTGGTGGAGGTGCTCTTCCCAAATCTGGTTGAAGATTAGGATGCCATCTAGGTATACCACTAAAAATGAGTTGGTGAATGGCTACAAGACGTCATTCATGAGCCTCATGAAGGTTGCAGGAGCATTTGTCAACCCAAAAGGCATAACCAACCACTGAAAAAGGCCCTCTTTGCCTTTGAAGGCAGTCTTCCACACATCAGAGGGTTCAATTGGTACCTAGTGATACCCAGACTTCAATTTGATCTTGCTAAAATATTTCCCCCCTTGACTTGGTCCAAAAGGTCATCAATCCGTGGGATTGGGTATGTATTCCAGACAATAATCTTGTTCATCGCTCGATAGTCAATACAGAGTCTCCAAGTCCCATCCTTCTTCTCTACCAATGCGATCGGGCTCCAATAGGGTGATGAACTTGACTAGATGTGACCTTAGTACAGAAGCTCTTGAATTTGCCTCTTGATTTCATCGTTCTCCATAGCAGAGCATTGATAGATGGGTCCATTGGGCAACGACACACTTGGGGTCAGATCGATGGAGAGATTTACTTGACAGTGCAGAGGCACCCCTTTTGGGGAGGTGAAGATGTCCTTGTACTCCTCCACGACCTTGTCCATTTGTTGTTGTCGTGCGGAGGGGCCCTTTCTAGAGGTCATAGCCACCCTATTCTTCTTTCCCTAAGGGCGTATAATCAAGAAGACAAATATCCTAGTTTTGGAAATGAGCTGATTACATTGTTTTGTAGTAACCAAAGAGATGGCAGTAGGTGGTGCTACTTCCGGTATTCTGAATGACTTATTTCCCAAGGTAAAAATAACAATGCGAGGCCTTGACTCATACACAAAATGTCTCTTCGACAAGTATGGTTGGCTTAATAATACACCACAAACATCAAGAGGAGCAATGTCACATAATACCTCATCCGTGAAGGGTTTTATGTTGTATGGAATGTGACACTATTGGTTGATGCAAAAATCACGTCCTTGGTGAGGCCACCCAATGGTGTATGGTTATGGGTGTGCTGTGTTTGGTAAGCCCAACTGCTTCATGACCTCTGTTGAAATGAGGTTCTTTTGGCTCTTGCTGTCGACAATGAACTGTAACGGGGAACCCTTTACCCACATCTGGGAGTGGAAGAAGTGATCCTCCTCCTCTGAATCTTCAGGTTCCTCCTTATGCATCTTCATGGTGGCAATAGTGGCATTGGGATCAACATCGATAATATGCTTCCCTTTGTCATTCCCCTTGTTAGGTTCTAACTCAGATTCATAACATGCATATAATTCATAAATCTTTAGGTCAGCCACTAGTGACTACTTGGCCTGACACTCACTTATGTGATGAGTGGAGCTCTTATGGAACTCACACCATTTTCCCATCTACTTCTCCGGCTTCACAGGGTTGTTCTTTTCTTACAACTTTGGTGGGTTGTCCTAGGTCACCCTGCCTTGGCTTTGTCCTTTGTTTTGTGGTTTGGGGGCACCTTTCCCTTGCTTCAGATTCGCAGATCCAAAGTCTCACTTTTTCTGTTTAAGCTTCTTCTGGATCTTGACAGTGTATCGGTACACCATGTCGAGCGAGGAGACGTATAGGAAATCCATCTCATCCTGGATGTCCTTGTGTAGTCAGCCGCAATACTTGAGCACCAAATATTTCTCACAATCCTTGATACCAAACTTCGTGCAAAGGGTACGAAAAGAATTGGTAAAGTCTGACACATCTTGATCCCTTTCCTGCCGCAACTGGTCCACTTTATGTATTTATCTGTATATCTTCCAACCGGGTATTATTGCTCCTTGATGGCATCCTAGAATGAATTCCAAGTGGGTGCAACTGAAAACAATGAGGGCACACTTTCATCCTTCTATTCATAGTAGGTTTCCCACCAGTCCTTGATGTGGGGGGCGACTTTGAGAAGAGAAAAAGTAATATTTTCCTGGCTGGAAAAGTCATGAACAAAAAAATGGCCTTCTAGGAGATTTAACCATTTATCTACAATGTCTACATCTATTTGGCCCTCAAATATGGTAATTTCAAAGTTTACTTGTACCTTAAAAGGAGTGGTGCCTCCAGAGTGGCTGCTCGATGTGGATGTCTTGCCGATGGGCAACCGTTGAAGGATTTGAGCAAAGTTATCCATCATCACATTCCTTTCTTTCTCGAAGGTCTCCTCGGGAAATATTTTGATAGGATCTCTTGCTCCCTCATCTATCTTTTCTTCCCTCATGGGCGGTCATGGGGGTTTGCAAGGCTAACCTTGCAAAGGTTCAACCAAATCGAGCCCTAACTCCTTATACCCCGACCTCACTAGGGACATGCAAAGAAAAACAAAAAAAGAGAAGACTGCTTTGATACCACTAATCTGGATTTAAACAAGAATGCAAGAAACTACAGATATAACCATAAATATAGAGATACTGTAGAAATTACACTTCATTTCATTAATATTATATATTGAAATATGCTTACAAATAGAATGGAATTAAGACTAGCTTGGGCAATGGTAGCTTATCTGTTAGAAGATATGTGGCAGTTACATCCCTATGAACTATGTTACAATGAGGCTTGAAGGCCTATTTATTATTTAGAAACAATGGAAGACGCTAAACATCCAAAAACCTAACCCTAGGAGATGAAACGCCAAACCATGGGCCCCGTTAGGGTAAGTTCGTACATCAACTTCTCGGGCTCGTAACTTTGGCATATGATCTCCATTTGATGCACACGATACCTCATTAAAAAGATCTATCTGGGGATTACAATTGCTAACATCAAATAGCAAGTTCAAAACTTCAATTTTTTGTCGGTGGTTTTCCCAAAAAGGGTCATTTAGGGCCTGAAAACGGCTCCAGAAGTTCAGGACCTCAGAAATGGCCAAAAATAGTAAATTGTGCTACAATTAAGGAAACTAAAAAACTGAAAGAAACAATGGTGGGGGTCCAAGTAGAATAGGCGGGTGGCCACTAATATTCACTTGGATCAAGTGATATTTACCAAACTTTTTCATATAAGCAGACTTTTGTCTTTTCACATCCATACCCATTTTGTTTTTATCTTTTTTATGCCATGGTTTGTAACTTTCATTCTGATTTCAAAATGGTTTGTAGCAAATTCTAGCTTTCATGATTCATCTATAGTCCTTGGATTGTCAAATTAAATTCTTTCCTTTTGCATTGTTGGTAGACAATGCAAAAATCCCTTCACCTTGGCTTTTTCCTCTCAATGTAAGGCACATACCGAAGTAAGTTTGTGAATTTTGTCACAAACTCATCCATGGTAAGCTTCCCTAACCTTAGCTCATGGAATTATTTTGCACAATTATCATATCTCTCAATCAAACAATGAGATTTAAATTTTTGTTGCACCTATGTACCTTATATCCACAACATCATTCTGTTATCAGCACTTATAATATACAAATAAAAACAAAATAAAAAATATCGACCTCTCCTAACTTGCCATAATTGTTAATTACGTGACCTCTCCTAACATGCCATAGTTTGTGTTCATGTGGCCTCTTCCATGCATGAATGGTGTATTTTATCTTCATGACAAATCATTCATTTATAAGGGTTACCATGTGTTTAATTTACTTAATACTATTTGCCAATCTACTCCTTTCTATGAATTTATGAAACTACGCCGCTTATTTGACTCCAAATCAGATTTTTAATTTATGACCCTAACCTACTCATCCTAGGTTACTGCCCATGCACTATGAAAAATCAAGGGACGAGCTGTTACACTGAAATTTGTCACCATGACTATCTGCAGTTAATATGGTTCCATCAATAGTCATATTATCCTCCTTGTCAAGCCTTATACCTCTGCTCTCCATGTCAAACTTAAAAAAAGAGAGAAAGTCATTAAAAATCATGTTTATCTCTGGGTACGCAGGTTCTCTCTACCTTGCCTGCGTGTACGCATCCCAAGCTCATTGTACCTGCGTACTTGTACGCTCTGTAAGCCAAAGGATGGGTGCGTACCCCTGTAAAGGTCAAAAGGCGTGAGTTTCATCTTAAAAAAGTTACTTGTGGTCATTTCTAGAGCCTTCTAGAAGCTTGTTTGATGTGTATTGAGCGCCTCCAGATGGTTCATGCATCCCTATGAAAGAGGAACTTATCCCATCAAGGGAGGAGCTACCCCATCCAAAAGAGGGAAGTATCCCATTGATGTTGGACCTGATTAACTTCCTCTAGAACACTATAAATACAAGCATTGGGCCAGAGGAGGAGAGGTTGAAAGCTGAACATTCCAAAGGGTAGATGCTGCTGGAATTAGGACTTCCTTGTAGAAGCTTGTGAGGAGAGATTACCATCCTTTCTTGTTTCATTTGGAAGTGGGTGAGCTTGTCAAAGTAGAGGAAAACTCTTGCTGGACCCTGGGAGGAACTTGCACAACACCAAGGCTCAGGTTGTAATGGTTTCTTTTTTGTTTCCTTAATACAAATAAGTCCATTCTTCTCAATGATTTGTTGTTAATGAATTGTTTCATATACTCCTTGGTCTATATGTTGAATATGCTTTGTTTTATGGAATATTCAGGTGTTATGTAATCGTTTGATTGTTAGTGTAGGCAGGTTTCAAAGTGAAGGAGGAGCTCATCTGGATCAACGAAGCTAGGCTGCTACAACAAGTGTTGGACTTCAGGTAGGATCGAAAAACACTTGGTTTCTCATAGGATAATGCATGTTTAGAGAAGGATTGCTCTTAATTGTCTTGTTTGTCACTAGAGAGTCTTAGACTCCTAGGGAGGTTAGTTTTGTCAGCAGAAATAACTCTTTTCGCATGACAAATTGGCGACTCCACTGGGGAATCCATTGATGTGATTGATTTTTCCTTTGAGTATTACTTTGATCTAAAAAGAGTCTTATTTCTTTTGTTTTTTGATTGCTTGACTGTGTTTTTGGGTGGGTTAGCTTAGAGTCGAGTTAGAATTTAGTTTTTCTTCGTTTTGTAGTAGTACGCACCCTCTGAGTTAGACACAGTGTGTACCTGTACGTACTGTATCTTTGTACACAGAGTGTGGACGCACCTGGTTAAATAGGCTGCCTGCGTACCCTGTTAAAATTGAGAAAATTTCAATTTCATCCCTTTTTTCCCTTTAGATTTTGTTTTTCTTAGTCTTACTGCCCAGATACCACTGTTGTCTGTCAAAAATCTTCACCTGAACTTGTCCCATTAGTGTCGAAAGTTTTAGTGAAATTCATTGAAATTTTAGTCTCAGGGTTTTGATTTTTGTATTGGTCTTGTAGTGAATTTGGATTTAGAAGTTGTGGAACCTTAGATATCTCTGGTTTTGTCAGTCTTCTTAGGAGTCGGACCAGTCGTAAAGTCTACCCGTGTGAGCAACCTACCTTTGTGTTGCCTCCTTGCGAAATTTCAATTTAGCTTGTTGATTTAAGTTGTGAATTTCATTTTAAAAAAGAACAAAAAGAGTTTGATTTTTGTTTTGATTAGTTTTTGATTCTGCATAAACTAGTCATTGGACTGATTGTTACCAAGTAAAAAATCCCGGAATCATCTTAGTAGGCTTTTGCTTCTTAGATTTACTTGTTAGGTAAAGTTAGGTAAATTTCCTTTGATTTGCTTTTTGAGTGAATTTTTCATAGATTTTCATAGATCTTGAAATTACTTTGATTAGATTAATTTTACGTGCTTTATTAAAAAGGAAAATACAAAAAGATCTCCTTTGCGAAGTTTGTTTTAGAGTAGCATTTGAAGTTTTGAAAGAGAAAGGAATTTTTTCGTGAAGTAATGAGTGGTTATGTTTTGTGCACTTTGAAAAGATAAAGAGATT